>JAAAKQ030307482.1:0-10073 GCA_010016005.3 Zanna intricata
ATATATTGCAACAAAAACATCTGAGTACTACTCTGGTGGTTTTAGGAAGGTTATTTAGGGAATCTGTTTCAGGTGTCAACCAAAAGGCTTAACCAGAAGTTGGGTATGAGTAAATCTGGACCTTTCAGTTTTTATGAATATATTATAGCAGAAATAAAAAAAGATTTTTGACTGAAAGGAAGCCACAATTACTTTATAAACTTAATAAAGGTACAGTTATTACTATTTTGTGTGTTTTATTTTTTTTTAGGTCCAAATGAATTAGAGTCTCCAACACGTGTTGTTGACAGAATAGATCATGTTACACCAATGCCATCGGTATCATTACAACAATCACCATCACATTTACCAGCGTTTACAGTAGCTGATTTAGTTATAACTCCTGATCCATTCCGTGATGTAATACGAACAGAACCGGCACCAGATTTACCATCTCTTATGGGGGATATTATCCATTTATGGGAACATTCAACATCACAGTCAAGTACAAGTACATTACCGTCAATTACAAGCAGCAGTCCAGATGAAGCTCAATCAGTTTTAAATATTATTAACAATGATACGATTTCAAATCCTAAAAATTTATCAATGACTCTAGAACCATCAAATTTAGTGGAAAATAATTCAAACAAGATAAATATTCCAATAAAAGAATTATTAGATCTTCCAACAAAAGAATTAACAGGTAACATGAATTTAAATGCAACAACAATTGATTTATACATTGGTTCAACATCTACACAAGGTACTGGAGAAACGATTGATAATAAAACAGAAAAAACACCAGAATTTAAAACATCTTCACAAACAAACGTTGTAATGATTGGAATAACAACAAAAACTCCAATCTTATTAACAACATTAAAACCTTCAAAGGTAGAAAAATTAATAACACAAACATTAAAAATAACAACAGAAAACCCATCAGCAACAACAAATACAGTAACAGATAACACAGAAGAATTAAAAAGTGAACAAAAAAATGAGGAAGATGTAGAAGATAATGATGATAATTTTTCATTTAGTAGTATGCTAGATCTGTTTTTTAGTGGTGGAAACTCGGAATCAAAAATAACAACAAATAAACCAAGTCCGTTTCAATTTACATCGACTACAATTAAACCAAACACAAAATTGCCAAAAAATGAAACGACTGAAAGCATAATTTCTTTTACTGCAATACCAATAATATCTACAACATCAAAATTAAAAAATAAATTAACAACTAATAAAACATATTTAATAAATAATTATAATATTAGCTTTAATTTAAGTAATAATAATCATAAAAATAATACAAAAGTAAGTTTACTGCCATATAAGTTAGATAATAATAGTAATGATAAAATTAGTCAATTAAATTCAACAATCTTAACAGAAGAATTAACAACAGAGAAACATGGTTACCTTGTTAGTAAAAATACTTTAAATACAACTACCATAAAAACAAATGACAATGATAATAAAAATGATAATAATTTAGAAAATACAACACAAAGTAATTTAAAACAAAATTTATTAAATCAGTCAATAACATTACATCCAGCTGGTGCAGATCCTGGTGCTGCATCGGGTTTACTGAAATTAGCTGGATGCAACATATATGGACGAATGTATAGAGTTGGTAGAATAATATCTGAATTATCTGGTCCTTGTCTCGAATGTATGTGTACAGAAGTTGGAGTTCAATGTCGACCTTTACCATGCTGACATATGTAAAAATCAACTAATTAATTGATCGATTAAAATAAAGCAGCTGTGATCTTAATGAATTAATGGTGCATTCAAACCATTAAGTAATGGTAAAAAAAAAATTTTTTTAAACAAGCAGTTAATGTTTATAAAAATTATTTATTTTTCCATAAAGTTGAAAGTTTCTTTAGTTACTGTTAATTCATTCATTGCTGTATAGTACATGTACATGTACTCTGCAGTACTATGGAAGATCTATTTCAAGAGCTAAAGCATAATTGCCACAGATAGTTAATAAATTTCTTGTCACCAGGTATTATAGTTGTACCACTAGTAAATTCAAGGGAATAGTGTACCATAAAAAAGTAGAAAAACCTTGTAGTTCATATTCACCAATATTTTTTAATGAGTTATATCTGTTAATTTTTCTATTAAAGAAAAACCATTGTTGTTGTTATTATTAATATTATTATTATTATTATTGATCTTTGTTAAAAATTATAAACCTTTATTTGCTTCTGAAAAGCTAAATATTAAATTAAAATAGTGCAGTGTAAAAAGGAGTATGAGCATTTTAAAATTGTTTTTTTACTAAAAATACCAATAAATGATAAGAATTAGAAAAACTGCATGAAATGGCCTCATATCAAATGATGACCTGTAATGCAAAAACAATTCAAGTTTTACTTAAGGTAATATTATTTGAAATTTAAAAAATTTTATTTCTTTGTTTTTAATTATTCCTGTTACTCCAACCATACTCTGTGATTACACTAGTTAAATGTTAACATTCTACTAAATAGTGACTAGATACACTTATAATTGATAAAACTCCTATTCATTATGGTCTTCATTTCTATATAAAAACTTGTGGTTGTGCCAAATAGATGACAAATAGTAGATAGCAAATTATTAAGTATGATAATACAGACTGTTAAAAAAAGGCATGAGTACTGTAACTGTGCAATTACATGACATGATCCAGTGTCCTAATACCAAATGGTTCAGAGAGAGAGAGAGAGAGAGAAAAATATACATATTTACAAAGTTTTGCATAATAAGTTTTCCATTCAGTTATGTATGCAATAGAAAAGAAAAATGAATATCCAGTATGCCAGTAATAACCCTTAGTTTTTTTTTTTCTAGATTACCTAAATATTCATATAATATCTGACTGCATTATAATGGAATATTCTGGAATAGCATACATATTACTTGCCTTTTAACTGAGTTAGACCTAACTGTATCATTCAATTTTATCACTCATTTTTGTTTTTTAGTCACCATTTACTTTTAGGATCCATAATTAACATGTTTTAATCTAGTAAATCTAGGCTATAACTCTTCTAAACGTTGTGCATTAAAACTTATAGACAAGGAACATGATACCTATTGGTTCAAACTAAAAACAAAGTTGCAAAAGAACTGGAGACTTATGGAAAATCATATTACTCCTTCATTCATTAAGTACAAAAATTATTTACAAATATAATAGAAACATTTATTTATTACTAGTAATATGTTTTAGTTAGAGGTTTGATATATGTTTTTAAATAACTTCATTTTATCTGATTTTTTGTAAGGAAAATAACACTAAATTTATTCTGTGTGCACTACTGACTGTATAAATTGTTTATAAATATATTTATAAATTGATAAAAATTATTTGAAAAAATACTGTATGTGTTAAATTATTACTTCTTTGTATTTTACTTCAATTTAAGAATTATTTTAAGGAATGTTTTGTTAACATTTTTTTTTATTTTACTTCATTTACCACAACTTTTTTTTTATTTAACTTTTAAGTGCCATTTAATTACTTTTTTTTTTACTTTATAGTGTTATGCTATATATTTTTTAAGAACGTTTTGTTTTAAAAAATCAATAGCATTTATTTGATGAAAATACCCAATTACTGTATTTATAAATAATATTAATTAAAAGATTATAAAACAATTATCCTATTGGCCTACTTAATTACAAACTTTTATTAAAAAGAAAACATTTTGTTAAAACCTAATTATTTTTATACATTAAACCTTTTGTTCTAGTACTGTATTTTATATGTACTAAGGGGGGATCAAGAATAATAATATATAATAATAATATATTTTTGTATTTTCAGAATACTAATCCATTAAATATCTGTACTTTATTGAACTCCTTTACTCAAAGTACTCTAGTCCACCACTTTCCTAAAAATGTTTTCGCTTTCGATATCAGCCCTGAAATCATTTCAAAACTTTTTTTGCAACATTTTACAGTTCTTATAAATCTTCAATGATATAAAATAATCAAAATTATGTCTGGTAGTAAAAGCATAAATTTTTTACTTGTATGTATATTTTGTGACACTGTAATGAAACAACTAGGAAATAAATGCTAGTTTATCTTCATAGGCCAATTTTATTGTCTGATGTACTCTTTGAATGTGTGAGTGAATAATATGCAATCCATTGTATTGAATATTACATTACAAATATATAACACATTAGCTTCACTGAAGAAGATCCTGATTATCTTCAAAAGATGCTTACTGTTTTGGATTTTTTGGAAAGGTAACATCCTGTTATTGGATTCTAATCTCCTTTTGGATTTAATTATTTTTGTATTACTTTCTTTTATACATTTTTTTTTTTAATTTATAAAATTATATATACATACAAATTTTTTGCCAATTGTTTTTTCTTAATACACCGCAGCATTTTTTTTTTCCAATATATATTCTATCATTATGTAGTTATGAACCACTGTTTTTATTTGGGATAAGTGAGCCAGCCAACAGTAAAATAATGCAATCTATAGCAAAATAAAATAATCTATAGCATATGGAATCTACTTGTGATTTTTTTTCATATATACAGAAAATTTCCATGACCAGTAACACATTTCTGTTTTGGGCACTGGTAGTATTTTATTTCTAAAATACTTGCACTTAAACTCTAAAAATTAAATTAAAAGTTTTATTTGTGTGATTAAAATTTACTTTTCTATTACCCATTTTGTAAGAAAATCTTTAATGTTTTTCTTTAACAAAAAATTAATAATTTATATTGTCATTGAGGTTTATAAATGAATGTTGAGAATTTACATCCACTGAGGTTTTATCCACTGAAAGAAAAGACTTACATCAAGACAATTTACATCAATATAAATATAAAATGAAAAGTCATCCTTGCATTTGTAAACTTTAGTATGAAGTTTATTTTATTCTGTTCATCAAAATGCACAGAAATTGGTCATAATGGCTAATATTACTGGTTAAAAAATCTATCAAACAGCATAATAATATAGGATTGCCCTTTAAAATTACAAAAAAATAACTCACCTTAAATCGTAAAGCTTTTTTCTTAAGATTTTTCAGTGCTAATTATTGGCTCCATTCTCAATAAATTTCAAGTATCTGGTAGCTGCATTTTCATAACAGCAGCATATCATAGCAGCATCTTAAAACAATTAAAAAATTTCTAAGATTATATCTGAAATAATATATTCTATTAATGTTGCGTTTCTAATGTGTTATGTAAAATATGCATGTTTTGGTAATGTATTAATGTTATACGTGTGTCCTGTTTCTGTGAGATTTGTTGTACATAGTGTCTTCCTTGTGTATAATCCCAGTATTATATACATGTATTCCTTGTACAACATATTATGTATCCAGAACAACAGAATCAAAATTTTCAAACAGGATACACATTACCACTCCCATCAACATTAACAGACTGAACTCTATGCACAGAAGTATGTAGGTAACAATCGGCTGACCAGGAACTAAACCAAACTGAGCAGCATAATGATATTTAAAATATTGCCAAAATTTGTAACAGATTTTAATTTGCTAGAATCTAATACATTTCAACCAGCACATCTGTTAATGAAGTCAACTAAGAGTTTGTACTACAGTCTGATTTGGGTATAGTTTGGGAAGTTTCCATACAGTTGGAGATATACTTGTATTTTGGGTGAAATAATTAAAATTAAGTAAATGGCATATTCAGCATCCAAGGAATCACTCCACTTGTTGCTTGAAGCATTTCACAAAAAATTAGAAATATTATAATTAAATAAAACTGTCGAATGAACTAGGGAAAAATAACTAAAAAATAAAAGAAGAAATTTGTTTCCTAGCTTACTTCATTTCCTTCCAGCTGATAATTCCTGCTGAATCTGAGAACCTCTATTATTTATATAAACCCAAAACTGTCTAATGTTGCCTTTTTTTAGTCTTAAAAGAATTTCAGTATAACTGTAGGAATCATTTATTTTTAGCTGTGCTCTATAATATGCATATGTCAGATGCCAAAACTGTAATGGCATAGCCATTTTCAAGAATAACAAACAAACCATGTTTGGTATGCTAAGGAGAGTAAAAGATAAGGTAATTTCCTTCTTTGCTAAGTTGGATATCATCATGCAAAGCCTACTGAAATGCAGGAGATATTCAACCTGCAACTGATACCTTCACTCTATTCACTGCAAGAATTGGCTATATAGTAAACATGATTATTCTCAAGGACACAATTCTGATTTTTTCCACTTTTACCTTGGATGCTTTACATGCATCACTGCCAAAAGAACAAATATTCCAGTTAAAGTGCTTTGACCACTATAATAAAAATAGATAATTATCTTTCTTAAACTGATAAAGGTTTTTAGGTAAAGTTGTTTTATATAGCAAATGCTATAAAGGGAAAAGAAAAATTGGAAGTGACTGTTTTCATGAAGAAGGCAATTGATCCTTCCTGTATTTGTGGTAGCAGTAGTAATACACAACTGTACACCCAAACCAAGAAGATTAAATATTTTTTGTTTAGTTTAAGAAGTAAATTTTCAGAGAGGTCAAAGACAAGCCTAACTAATGTGCTTCATTTTTAAAACTTTCCTTGATATAACCATAAAACATACTAATATTTTAATGGAAAACAGTACTGCACATCTATTTGCTCAGAAAAAAGTTAAAATTGAATAGTTATTTTGAAATTTATAAAAAAATCCCATTTTGTTAAAATAACTAATCATTCTTCTCTTTTTTTAAATTACTAAATGAGTCATCAGAAAGTAGTGAAATTTTATTCTTTCTTAATAAGCCAAGAAGTGTAATATAATTATTAAGTACAAATTTTTATTGGTGCATTTTAAGTAACAGGCAATTTCTTTCCTAATATTCTGATTAATATTTAGGTTGACATCAGATTTCCACTGCAAGAAACTTTTTATTGATAATTTATCTATGTATGCAAAGACTGATAAGTTGCTGAAAGATCAAATTTATTTTCAATAAAAGAATTCTCAAAAAAAAAAAATTTCAGATATCTACATCAAAAATTTGTCTGGAAAAGTTTATACCAATTGAATGTGAAAATACTCAGCAAGGTGAATATACTGCACACATACAATAGATTTTCTTAAGGCTTTTCGTGCAGCTAATGATATAAAAATGTAAAAATATGAATTGACAGTTTATTAAAGTTTTATTTATTGCTATTAACATCTTTACAATGCAGTACAGTAAAGCACATCAAGAAATTGGAGGTTATATGGAATGATTTCTAAGATTTTTCTTACACTTACATTTCAAACATTCCATAAATTAATAAGTAACACAAATAAAGTATGCATTTAGCTGAGCAAAGACACTGAGAAAATTAAAACCATCCAATAAAATTTTATGATGTAATACTGCCAAGTACTCAATAACTATAATTTTTAATTATATACCATCAGCTCATGTAGATTTAGTCTAAATAATTCATAATTTGATGTTACCAAAATTTTCAACGTAATGATGGTAGATTATCTTGTATTTAAGAACGAGGTTAACCTTTAAGAATAAAGGTTATTTAAAAAGTTCTTAACCTGATAAAGAAAACATATGACTTTTTAGAAATGTTTTTATTTTCACTTTTCAATATAGCCACCTTGCAATCTGATACATACAGATCATCGACTTCTTTTCAACTTTTTAATATCCTCTATATAGTACAATAAACTCTGCAAAACAAACAGTTGTCTCATTTTTTATGTCATTATTTGAAATTAATTTTTGTCCCATCCAGAAATTTCTTAAATTTGGGAAGAAGAAGTAATTTCTGGGAGCCAAATCTCTTACATGTGTAAGCACTTTCACATGGAATTTTACAGCAAAAAACCAAGATGTGTGTGCATGCATTATCATGATGAAAGAGCAGAAGTAGGCAGATGTGGATGTTTAGCCTGAATAGCAATCTTCAATCGACCCAGTAGTGAAGCATATTCTCTCTGGTGATGACCTGACTTTTTCCAGATAGTCTATGACTACTACACCATGAGAATCAAAAAAAAATCATAGCCATGATTTTGTTCCTACAGATGGAACTGTTTTTGCTTTCTTTGGTGTACCTTTCAACCTGTTGCCATCTATTGCTTGCACTGCTCTTTGTTCTCATACAAGTAATGATAAATCCATACATCATGTACTGTATTGCTATACATTTTTACTGCTTAGCTAATGAATTGTACAGAATTAACAGTTGTGTTGATAATGAAAGTAAACAAAATATTTATAGGTTAGATTGTAATTTTTCAAGTTGATAAACATGTTATTTTAATACAATCTGCACACCTAAATTCTTACTAGTTAAAATTTGATACATTATTTAAACTTTAGGTAGGTTAACTTTTAGGATCCTAATAAAGACAAATCAGGTTACTTGGTTTATGAATCATTAAACATTAAAGAAAAATATGTTCATTAATAATCAGAAAAAGAATACAAAATTATAGATTCACAGGACTCTTTGTAAAATAAAGAACAAATCATTACTTGATTTCATGCCTAAACATCTACTTTTATAAAACATTGAAGAAATCCAGCAGAATCATGTTTAAATAAGATTTTATTACTTTCTGATGACTTAATTAGTAGTTATGATTGTTAAAACAAAATACTTGTTAAGTTTTTTAAACAAAATTATATTTCTCAAAAGTTCAAAATTAACTTTTCAATGGATAAAAAAAATATTATTGGAAAAAAGATGTGCACTTCAATTTTCTAAAATACTATTTAAGATAATTAAAAATAATTATTAATTAATAATTAAATAATTTTAAGATGATAAAAAAAATCCATTATTATTTTAGTTAAAATGTAATTAGGGTTGAATTTGCAGTTCTCTGTAAATTTACTTTTTTTCTAGACAAACTGTATCTTAAAATCATGGGAAAAGGAAAAGATGGGTAATGTTCCCAAGAAAATAAATAAACATAGAGCTAGAAATTCACAATATAATTCACAATGTTATGTCACTCTGCTGTAGCAATCTGTTAGATTTCTCTGAAGAGGTCCAAATAACTGATTAAAAAAAATTTCACTTACAAAGCTGGAAATGGGAAGATTATATGCACATTATTTTATATATATTTAAATGATAAAATGAAAAAATAAGCATTTTGCTAAATCTTTAATGTTCTTATTTTAATAAAGATCAAAACAGCAAAAACATTTAAACAATAAATCTGAATAATAACAAAAAATAATGGATAATAGAATGAAAAATATTTTTGATAATATTAACAAACATAGACTGACATTGGTCTGATAAATGTATTATGATCTCAGTTACAGGTAGTTTTATCCAAAATAATGAAAAATACTGTTAGAATAAAATGTTCTTAGAAAAAGATTATGAAACCGGAAACTATACAAATAAATAATCAATAAAATATTCTTTTAATTTTTGGAGAAATGAGTAATAATAAAAATAATTAAAATTATTTAATATTAAGTAACTAACTACACACTGATTTAATTATAATTTTATCAAATAATAATATTTTTATACATTAAAAATATTTAATAATTATATATGTTTATTTAACAAATTTAACAGAATTTTTTTGTAATATTATTTACATACATTATTATTAAAATATGTATCAAAATAATAATAATAATTTATATAAGAATATATAACAGTGTCATGAGAAAAAATATACTCCTTATGATGACAACATAAACTACTACATATATTAAAATTAGATATATAATTTAAAATAAATTAAAACAACTATTACAATACAGTAAAATTTTTCTCTCAAATATATATGTTTAACATTTCTATATATAAATTTACCATTCAGTGTTTAATAATACTGTTCAATTTAAACATTAAATTTAATTAATAATTTAAATATACAGGAACAGTAATACATTCTGTATTATATGAAATAACAGGTACACTTCAACTTTTTATACTTATATTTCAGAAAATGTTCTGTCTCGTACATGAAAAAAACAATATTTAATTTTAAGACTAAATCATTACGTTTATAAAATAAAGAAAAATACAAAATGATCTTTAATTAACATGTTTATTGATATTTTAATCTATTGATCTATT
>JAAAKQ030307504.1:13189-48655 GCA_010016005.3 Zanna intricata
AATAAAACTGAAAAACATTTGAAAATATTAGTATACGAGTATTATACCTCACAAACTATATATATATATATATATATGAGATTTTTAAAAATGTGTTTTTAAAATTGTTGTGTATTTTAACATGTTTCCACTGATATAAATGATGGATAATAGCGAAAAAAAAAAAGGATTAATGTTATACTCATATTTATAATTTGTGTTTGTTTTCTGAAAAATATTAGCATTACTTTTGTTAGAAGTGTTCATGAGCATTTAAAATCTGATTTTACTAATGTTTTCTAAATTATCAACTTATCTTTTATTTGTTTAATGATAGAGAGGAAATAATATAATTTTTATTTTGTAGAGCTACTAGTTTGCTTGATTGACAGAAAAACATATTTTATAGAATTATTCATTTTTTAAATACGAGTACATGGAAATATGGTTCCAGAAGAATTTTTTCAAAGTAATTACTCAGGTCCAAGAAGGATCTGCATAATTTCTTAAAAGTCTTATAAATTTCATGCATTTTTTGAGAGCTACACTTATGGCTTTGAAAATAATTTTTTAGACTATATTTGCAAAAATTTTAAAAGAGGCTTTTTTAAATGTGTATTATAATAGTTATAATTACATTTCATCATGCTAATCATAGGAAAAATTTATATTTATTAAAATTATTCCTTTTATTGAATGTGGCTCTTATGTAAATATTTAATTTATTCAGTCTTCTTTTGTTGGGTTTTTTTTAGGTAATAATATGAAGAAATGTAGAGCAAGATATGGATTAGATCAACAGAGCCAGTGGTGTAAACCTTGTAGGTAAGTGTCTTTGAAAGTACTTCATTTATTTATTATTTAAAAAATTTTTTGTTTAAATGAATGAAAAATACTGTATTATACTATTTTATGTTGTATAATTCTGTAACAAATACCTTTTTATTTTTTCCCCTTTGTTAATTTAATTTTTGTATGATAGTTTCTTGGTAAACCAAGTACTGGGCTTACTGTGAAGTTAAAATTAATTTTCTTCATTAGTTAATTGGGAGATAAAGGAAGTGGATAGTAAGTTATTGTAATGGATGAAATTAATATGTATGAAATTAATATATATTTAATTTATTATGACCTGTATTTAATTTTTTTTCAAACTAGTTGTCATATTTAGTTTTTGTATGCTAAATTATAACTTGTATAACAAATTTAAAAAAATAATAAATAAACAAGATTACCAAAGTATGTACATTTACATGTAAATTTCATTGTTTAAACAGTTTTTTTTTTCATTTAACCGTAAAAAAAAAATTCTTGTATTTCCTAGATTTGTTTCTTTTGTGTTTTGTTACATCTATCCTTATTGTGAACATATTTTTCCAATGATTTTTCTGAATGTTACACAATTTTTAAATTCTTTAATAGTACAACATATGAACACCTTTATGTGTATATTATAAACAGTCTTCTTGTTCACTAAAGTGTGTCTATAATTTTGTTCCTTAAAAGATTTTCTGATTATTTCTTCTAGAAATGTTTTCATTACATTTTTTTAGGGAGGACATTTATAAAATTTCATTTTTAGGGGTGTATGTTTTTGTTCTGAGTAGTCTTAAATACTGTTTTAAAAATTTGAAATTGTTTAATTATTAACATTGTTGACTGTTTATTACTTAGTCTCTTATTTACAGTATGTACTGAAATTTTCTCTTAGAAAAATTTTTTTGTTTAGCAAGATATTTTGATATTGTATTTTGTAAAAAAAAAAAATTCTAATATGTTACTTTTTACAAGCTTGGAAGCCTCTTCATACATTTTTTATTATTTCCACTTGGTGTTGACTTATACTTTCTTACTGGTGTATTTAAATAAATGAAAATTTTGAAATTGATCAAGAGATTAATTTCAAATATTAGTTTATGCAATTTTTTACTGTTTGTAAATCTACATACGGGAAGAGTTTATTTTTTATTGTTAATAGCTCATGAGAATAAATAATGTTTCATAAATATCTTCATTTTTTTAATAATTTTGAGTAGCGTTAATGATAAGCACTAAAATACCAACACACCAACTTCTTACATATCAGCATTATTTAGCATTTATTGCTAACTAATTCTTATTGAGTATTATCTTACTTGTATATGAAAATTGATTTATTATATGTACTTTTAGTTGCCACAATTTATCATTCATTTTGATACTATAAGATTATGCTTCTTGAACCATTCCAGAACTTACAACCCATCAAGTTATTTAGAGATATGATCTGCAATTAGCCTAAGATACTAAATAATCTGTATTTCTAAGTTCCATCGTTTGCTTAAGCAGCAGTTTGTCTTTTTTAAGTGTTAAGCCATCCTTTTGTTTATTATTGCCTACTCTTTGTTATGACGAAGTTTAAATATTTTTTAGCTAAAATGTTCTTGAATAGTTCACAATTTTTCGTTGCTACTATTATAAATATTTTGTTTTAATATTTTCAGTATTAAATTACATATTTTTCTGTTAAAAGATGTCAGCCATATTGTTTAAGATTTTGTTTGCATTTTTTGATTCAATACTTTTACAGTAATAATGAAAACTTGTTCCCCTTTATATTTCCACTAAGAGGAATTAGGAGGCTCAGCTTTATTTAGAAAACATCCAAGACACAGACTGAACTTCTTGCACAATTCGTGAGAAAGAAACAAAGGCCTGCATAGGTCTGTATCTGTAGAGCCATCCCCTCAACCAACCTCCCCCAATTACTAAGTGTGCAATTACTAATTCTGCAGGTCCCCAAATCCTCAACTTGGATCCCTAGGATATTCATTGTGGGATAGTTTCACAAGGTTTTGCCTAGACACTCACTAATTTCTTGTGAAAACCTTATGAACATCCTAGTATGAAATAGGAGAAAAAAAAAGGTAGATAAATGAGAAAGGGATGATCTACTGCAGAAAAACCAAGATGTAAGACAAACTGTTTCTAAGAAAGTGCTTCAAAGCTTTTTTAAGCTAGATGGTCCATCCTGCGAAAACTTCTTGAGAAATTAAAATATCTGTCTAGATAGGAGCAGCATATTACTGATCAGTTACATTTTTAACCTAAATATATGTTGCAACACTAATTTTCTCTGGAAATAAAACATCCCATAAGAAAGGCTCTATGGTTCTCTAAAAAAACAAATCTTGCCTATGTACTGTATGTTATTCAAATGATTATCAACACCATTTTTCCAAATCTCCAGTAAAGAATAGAAAGACAACTTAAAGTATTGTTCTAACAGTAATATAACAGTAATATCTATTAAAAACATTTACATTTATTAAGATTTTAAATTTGTTTACTTTAAATATGTTTACTTATTGTAAATTATAAAGTTTAAAAACATTTCATAAATTGATGTTATAATTAGTTCTGTGATACTATGATGTTTTATTTTTTTAAATAATCTAAAAAGGTTTGGTCAAGTATTAGTGTTTCATCTATCTGTGTTTTGGCACTACAGCCTTATATATATTTTTTGCACCGGCAAAATTACCAATATTTGTTTGTAATATGACAAACACTTAATTTGATCTGAAGTATATGATAAAATCATGTGAAATTATTTGTAATTTGGGTAATTTCATTTCATTGGATGATGGTTCTGAAAAATACTGTAAGAGTAATTGAGCAAGTGATATTTCATTTAAATGTCTGTAGATTTATAGTTCAACCTATTTTTTGAACCTTGAGGGTTGTGCTGAAAGTTCTGATTCAATTAAAAAATTCTGAGATGTAGAGATTCTATTTTGAGTAGTTGAACATATCTAACTTGAAGAGTTCATCAGTTAAAAATTGTGGTCTGTTAATTATAATTGAAATAGATTAGGAAGTACAATTTCTGTACTACTTCCATTTCTGGATATTTAGGAATTGTGAAAATTGGTATGATTTGATCTGCTAATTCATCATATTTTTGTGAAAATGAATAAGATCTAAACCAGTTTTAGTTAGCTTGATCAACAGATCATTTTCTTATCTGTGGTTCTAGAAATTGTTTTTGGATGAAGGCAAAGTTAAGGAAGAGCTAAAGATATGTGACTTTTCTAGGAAAGTCTATACAGGTCTAGCCTATATAAGCTTATATAAGAAAGCCTAACAATGTCTGTTTATTAGATTGTAGGAAGAAGCTTTACTGTTGTTAGAGTTGGCTGCTATAAATAACAATTATTGTTCAGTATATTCAAAGTATTGCTGTAAAAAAGTCTATAAAATGTTTTATTGTAAACTCAATTATAATACAACATGTTTGTGAAGGTGCTTGGGATTTATATTACCTATGGAGCAGTTTGTATCCATTTTGCTTAAATCTTTTTTTATCACTATCTGTATTTTCATATGCTGTTTTGTCTTGTTTATTGTAATAGATGAGGGTAAGCATTAATTTACGTATTAAATGTTGCTTCTCATCTTATCTCTTGCTTTTTTTCTTTAGATTCTTAACCAAAATAGTAAACTTTTCCATGCTCATTAATAAAATTGTTGGTTCCTAGGTAAGACTTCCGTATAACTTAATTCTAGAAAACCTGAACTGAGTAATATCCTGGAAAATGTATAGATACAATTGATAAATTGTCATTGATCCAAGTTGTTCTTAAATAAAAAATAGTTGCTGTTTTAGTGAAAATAACTCCAGGTGTATGTTGGCATTTATTAGTGGTTAGATTATAATATTTGACACCATTTAAAATTTACAGAAAAAAAAAAAATAATTTATCCTTTTTTTGCCTCACACAAGTATATTGCACTTTTCCTTTAGCTTTGCTTTTGTGATATCCAGCCACCATTCTTTCCATGTGTGATTTATTGTTTAACCTTTCTCGACCATGCCATCAGTTAAATTGTGTAATTTTATCAGCCATTTCCATTCATTATCTAATATAAACAGAGCATATTTATAAAAAATTAACTGTTTGTTTAAACATACTAAATATGATACAGAAATTTTCTAAGTGAATAAATGCAAGACAGATGATTATAATATTTACCTATCCATTAAAGAAATTTATAAAGGACTTCAAAACTGTTATAGTTAACAACAATAACACCAAAGACCACTGAAGAAAGATCCAAATAATCCCAAAAATATTTTATGGAACTACAATTACATGCAATAGGAAAATGAGTTTTTATTTTTTTTTTTCATAAAAATCTTTTGTTTCATATAAAACTTTGATCAACCTTGATGTTCCTTGAAGTAGCTATTTAGGCGTAGTCTTCAGCTAATATTGACTGATATTAGCTCTTTCATTGTTGCTATTTTGGATAAATCCATTTAATTGCTTTTTGCTTTGTTTAGATGCTATTCTAAAATTATCATTGCACCTTGTCATTAATTAAAATTGTATTCATAAAATTTGGACTAAATTCCATTATTTTAACTAAACTTTGTGAGATTATCTTTTAAAATTCCTAAGAGGCATTAAGAATTTAAAACCTTGTGTACTATTTTTTTTTATTTATTGGAAATATCATTAAAAAGTTTAATTTATAAAATAAGAAGATTCAGTCATTCTTACAAACTGCAGCACTTCAAAAACTCGACTCATTTCTTTTTTTATTATGCTATTTTTTCTATTATGAATCATTAACTACTTTTGCCACTAGCTATAATGATGCAGAGAACATACAGTTAAATTACATTCTGTACTGTTTAGCCTTGTAAATCTTTGGAATTGGTCACTAAATATATTGTTTGCCTATGAATTTGCATTGTTACTTTAGATGTTTTTATTCTACTTATATGCTACAGCCTGAGATGTATGAGGTGTTTTTAAAATTATTAGGTTTTAAATTGCAGTTACCATCACGCTTCGGATCGTGATTCAGGATCAAAATTCATCTTGTCTCTCACAATGATCTTCTTTATATGAATTCTTATATATTTGTTTACATTTTACTAAATGTTCATGTAAATGCTCATTTCTGTATATAACCATAATCTAAAACTAAATTTACATAATATATTTGTATATATTTTTTTAGTTTTCTAAACTGCTTATTACGAACATTTTTAATGTAATTGAAAAACAAACTGTAATTGCAGAATTGAACTTTCTTAGTAATTATTCACTAACAATGGAGTGGAATTAATTTAAACATTTTTATTTGCTTTTAACAGTATGTGTGATTAATTTCTTTGCATTCAATTTAGAGACAGCAGTAAGAAAATATTATTTTGAGTACTTTTTTAAATATTGTTTAGTGGAGAGTAATGGATATTTTTTATATTTGCCATGTGATATAAATTATATGTGTTGGTATTGATTCATGACATATTTTACAGAAAAAAAAAAATGGTAATAGTTCATTACACTTAATTTTCTTTTAAAAACATGTTCAGTAAAATTTTGATATCTATATTTTTGACAATCCATTACAAATTAGTTATAGCCATTTATTTATATAATATTCATTATTATAATAAAAGATTATAGTATTGTTTTTTTTTAAGTAGTTTTTGGGAGAGATGTAAATGATTTATAGAAATTTCTAGTATTGCAAACAGGGGTCACTCACTGGTTATTGTAGATATTTTGTAGAAGATGTAGCTACACCTTTTCACTACTTAGTCTCTTAGCTGTCTTGTAGTTTTTTCTTTCTTCCAGCATTGATCAATCTTTTTTGTAGATGAAATGTGTTTGTGTGCTTAGTTGTACACAGTAATATATACTTTTTATCTTATTTTTATACAAACATGAATAATGCACAAATAAGAAAAAAAATATATGTGTATACGCGTATAGTAGAATTAAAAAAAAAATTACTTAATTGGGATCTAGGTCAGTTCAGATCTTCAGTAAATATGGTGATTTAACATTTACTGTTAATTAAAATAATAAACTAATTGAATTAAAATTAATCATCGTAAAAAATAAATGTCTAGTTGTGCTTTAGTATTTTTGTTAATAGATAGAAAAATTTACAATTAAGCAGTTTTAAAATTTGTAAAAAACAAATCTATAAGATGAAAAGTTTGAAAACTTTGAAACAAGTTACTGTAAAATTATTGTTTTCTGATAGTTATTAAAATTCTAAAAAAAATTGTTATGTTTCACTGTTGGAAGATCTGTCACTATTTTTTAGCAGAAGTATTTGAATCAGACATGATTGTGCTTTTTTGAAGCACCTATCTGAATTAACTCCAACGTGAAAAAAAATTTGGCATGAGACCTACTGTTGTCATCTTCATCGGAATCATTTTATTTATATAATGTCTCTTTTTTATGATCTCATATAATTTAAAAATTGGAAACTTTGCTTTGCCATTGTCATTTTTAATATTTCTTTTGCATCCTTTTCATTATCCTCTTCAAACTCAGGAGTTGAATATTAAAGATTAATATCTTGTTTAATACTTATACTTTATTGTGTTTGAATTTGATTATTTGTGTTTCCTGTGCAAGAGGCTGCAATTTCTTTTTCAAATGTTTTATAAACTAAATAATTAAGATCGTAATTCTTTAAAATGACCCATAATTTCACTCTGTCATGCATTTTTTAAAAAAGTCATAGAAGAAAGTCACTGTAAATGTACAGTATATAAACCGAACTGATCAAATGGATTTTTAATATTTTAAATTGTTGATCTACTATTGTAACAATTATTTTTTTTTAATTTCACCATTTTAGAAGAGTATTTTGTTTATCTGACTTTACATGTCTTATTCTTTATGTTATGTAAGACAAAATACTTCTGTGGATGATTGTAACATCATGTTTGTGTTTACTTGTATTGTGTGCATTTGAAGTTTATATAAAAAAAGGATAATTAAAAATATAGAAAGTATTGAAATATTTAATTTAATTCTCTTTTTATTTATTAATTTTGGAATTTTTTTATTTTTTATTTTTTTTTATTACAAAAGTACTTGAACAGTCCATTTCATTTACTAACATAAATTCATTTAACTATTTATGATATTTTCTGGGTCTGTTTTATAACAAAAGAGTGGCCCCTGTCAACAAATTAAAAAACAATTCATTGATTAATTTTTTCTACTTTTATTATTTATTTATTTATTTTTGTTTTTATTTTCTATCTTATTAATTTTTTATCTTCTTGGTGTTTTCTTGTCTCTGTGGAAAGACTGTGATTATTAATTAGTATATTAAGACTAATTCACATGAATTTTTATATAGTAACTTGGGTGTGTATTTTTTTTGTATTCAACTTTAACATGAAGATATAGTTTTACTCACATTTCCATTTGTAATTATTAATCTTTATTCTTTTAATTGGTAATTTGTTATGTGTATTTAATTATTTTTTTTTTAATATTATAATAAATCTGAATTTGTAAAATATATTTTTAAAATTATATATATATTTATATTTATTGTATTAAAATTTAGAAAATCAGTTCAGAAAATGTGTCTTCCCACATTGAGAAGAGAAACACTGTTATATTTTATTATTAAAAGTAACATTAAAAGAAAAAGATTAGACATCTTATTCATATTCTGTTGGGGCTGTGATGGACTAAAATTTCGTAATAAAACCAGACCCGTCAAATTTAAAATTTTTATTTTTATTATTATAAAGATTGTTTCCTTCTCAAATCTTTATTCATTTTATATTTTTTAATTAGTATAATTTATTTATAGACACATTTTCTGAAAAGATTTTTACAATTGTGAGTTAACAAAGGAAACCCAGAATATTTTTGTGCTACAGTTTTTCAGTGTTTGGAATCTTTTCTTTATAGAAATATTATTTATTGTTGATTTCTTTACAAATTACTTAGTGTTAAAACATATTTAGTTTTATTTCTTGTAGCAGAATAATGTTCTAAATTTATTTAGATTGAAAGAAGAAATTAATTTCATATTGTTACTTGCTAGTATCGTAGTAAAATGATACAATTTTCATAGCACTGATAAATTTAATAAAATTAATAGGTTTTAATATTTTTGTTTTAATTTCTTAAAAAATTTAAATGTTTAAATAACAAACTAAACCAAATTTAATAAATAGAAAGGTCTTAAATAAACCTCACTTCATAATGACTGTTGTGATTATCCATATTTTATTAATTTGGTTTGGTAAGCAGTTTAAAAAGTTTGTGGTTTTAAGTAATTTTTGTCATTGGCCACTTAACTGTCATTATGGATAAAAATACAGTAAATATTAATGCTAATTATTTTTTTTTTTATTGTCATTCAGATCTTCTTTAGATCTGCTGTAGATGTTTATTAGAAGGCTCTGTCTATTGTATAATCATGATGTTGACTTATGTACCAAAGTAGTGACAAGAAAATCTAAGGTATGCTATAAAATAAAAATAGCTGGATTCTTCTTTTTTTTAATATTTCAAGTGCTATGTAAATTGTATTTGATTGTAATAATTACGGGTTCAGAAGAACAATGAAAGATTGCAATGAGAGCAGGATGTTTTTGCTTTATACATAACTGATGAAGTGCTGCCTCATTCTTAGTTCTTACTGTAAATTAAAAATGAGAGTGAAATCAGTTGTATTTATTAATTATTTTGGTAGGCGTATGTTTTCTGGGTTTTCTTAATAGTAGGCAAGATTTCTGATAGGTCTGGTTTTGTTGTGGCCACAGTCCCGAATTGGGAACTACAGGTTTATCCCTTGGTCACAGTTTAGTCCACCACGGAACCACTACTGCGGCCTCCCCTCAGGAACCAACTTATGTTAATCTCTAGAACGCTGTGAGTCGTGAGTCTTGTACCGTTTGTTTCATAAATGTCATAATTTTTTTTGTTTGCTTGGTTTTTTGTGTGCGTAACAATCCATTGTCAGTAAATTTGTTGCTCTAAATGTTTTTTAGCTTTTGATTGTCTTGTCATTAAGTTTTTTCAGTTTTTTTTTATTTTTCATTTTTTAAAAGTGTTTTAACAAAAAATTCTGATAGCTGTATATCATTTGTAGTTTGCTGTGTTAATCATTATTTATGTGGTACGATGCATTTTTTAAAAGTTCTCTAAGTAATGTAAAAGTTTTAGCTACCAGTATATCAGCGCTTAATTTTTAAATAGTATTTTATTTACTTAATTTTTGCTTAATATAGTTACAGGGAGAAAAATTTTTTTATGTTTAGTTCAACCATTGTTTTTATTTTTTTTATAGTCAGGGCTGAAATTAAAATTAAAAAGTTATTTATATTTTTCTTCTCTAAATTGTGTATCTACTTTTATTAAAAATAACATTTTAACTTTGTTTATGCCTTAGCATTTTACTTATTAATATAAAAGAAGAAATATCTTTAAAATAAAATATCTTTCATTTAAAAAAAAAAAATATATATATATGATTTTTGTTTAATTAAATACTGGTTTGTTTTGTAAGTTAAAGAGTTTGTCAATTTATTGTTGTAGTATAACATTGATTTTTTTAATCTTTTGTATAACTTTATTAGAAAACTAATTTTTTAATTTATTTATTTTTTTAAATTAATTTAGTTGATATTAAATTTCAATTTTATCCTTTCTTTTTTTGACATTTTACTGAAATTTTTTTTGGCATGCTGCACTGCACTTATTCCAAAATGCTTGTAAATTTAATTTTGTTATTAATTATTAGAAATAGTGACCTCTGTTTGCTGTTTTCTTTAATGTTGTTCATGGAATAGTTTTTTTTAAATTGCACTGAATGTGGATTTTGTTATTGTTTGTTATTTATTTTTGAATTATTTTAATTATAAAGTTATGAAAATTAACAGTAAAAGCATTGTTACCATAAACAAAGCACATATATTTTAATTGTTTTTCTCATATTTTAAGTGGGTGTTGTGGAATTATATAAAAGGAAAAACTGATTTGTTACAAATATGTCAAACATTACTTTGCTAAGTTAAACTATTAGATGAAAGTAGAAATAACTATTCAATTAATTTTTTTTTATTTATTATTAATTAATGATAAATTTATGTGGAACTAAAAAACTATAAAGTATAAGATGTGCTATAAAGATTATAGTGTTTTTTATGGTTAAAACCAGCGGATGCAGCATTTAATAATAGTGTAGTAGTAAAGATCTACTTTATTTAGATAGATCATTTAAATTGAATTCTCTTCTTTTTTTTTTAAAATTGCATAATTGTTTTAATAAATAGTGAATTTTTCAAATAACAGACTAATAAAATTGTTAAATGTTGTGTGATAACTACCAGTTAAACCTGGACAGGGAAATGTAAAGATAATATAATAGAAAATAAAGAAACCAAGTCTTTATTTTCTATTGTCAATACTGCTGCTGTTAATAAAAGATTAATGTAATGTTGAGTATGAAGAAAAATGAATACAGAAAAAAAAATTAAAAATATCGATCGATTAATGGGGCAAGTTTATCATAAGCGTGCAAAGCTAAATTTATTGGATTCCTAATATACTAATGGGTGATTTAATAAAGTTTTTATTTTCTGTATACATTTCTAGTGGGTTGTTCTTAAATTCTGGATATAAAACATATTTATGCTGAATTTATCAGAGTAGCAAAATGTTAGATAAAATATGTTATTTAAAAAAATCAGAGGTTTACATTACAATTAATTTAGATTGAAAACTATCAAACATGTAATAAATGTATGCAAAAGTCAGAATATTTTTTTTGAGACAAATATAACAGAAAAAATTATACTAGAAGAAAAAAAATTATAAAATAATCAATTTTCAGTTACATATTAATTTGATGATATAAAGAAAGAGAATGATACTGAATAGGAAGATGATTAGAAACAGATAATGAGGAATATAATATCACTTAAAGAATACCTGGTATTTCTTGTATCACCTTAAGAAGAAATAGGCAGTTCTCTGAAAATAAACTATAAAAGATCAGAGCCAATCAAAAGATCAGATCAAAGAAAAAAGTGAATTAAATTATACAATTCCATTTATCACTATTTATTTCATGACTTTATTTTATTTTATTATTTTCAAACCTAGGCAAATCAAGGCTTTGTTTAAGACGCCGGAAAAAGTTGTAATCATTGATTCAAGGCTATAGGAAAGGGAAATAAAGGTCTCACCATATTCAGCCTATATAATTTCTGTCATTTTGTAAATTTAAATACTGAATTAATATCTCAAAGAGTTTTCTGACTTTACCGATAAGAGTGTACTTTGATAAATGAACTCAAGAGTCTTCCACAATAAGAGTTCCAGATAAATTACAAGAAATGAGAATATTGTCTAAACCAGTGAACAGAAGCAGAAGGAAAGTACATAGTAGGCTGCGATAACCACTAATATTCATTTTTTAATGTATGTCTTCGTAGCTATAAGAAATGAATTATCATACTTCAAGAGTTATTATTAAAGAAAAAAATAATAGTTTTAGAAATACATTTTATTATTTAGACTTGATGTTAAGAATTATATGATGCCAAATATTTGAAATATAATTAATGTACAAGGGAAAATTAAAAGTAAACAGAAATGTTTATTTTCCTCCTAATCATATCTTGCAAAACTGACTGTTCTGTTATAAATAATAACTTTGTATTATATATTGAAGTATTGTTTCATTGTTTGCTGTGAAAATGAGGTGCAGTTTTATAACACTTTTACGTAATTCAGAAGTGTGTGAAACCAACTTATATAAAGAAAGAAGAATGTAGCAGTAATGCAGAGAGAGTTGGTTGAGTGGAAGCAAGATCTATAGGTGACTAGATTATTGTTAAAAAAAGAAAAGAATTACTCTATGTAATAAAGAATAAAACATTAAGCTTTCTACTTCAAAAATAATGACAGTATTGGAAGTGGTTAAACACATAATTCACAATAATAAAAAAATTAAAGATGATGAAGTTGCAAGGGAGTTCAGTATAAGCCATAGCTTATAATTTGTACATTTTCTGGACATATTTAATTTTCCATTATTCTTTAAACATTCAAAAAGTCTACTTGCTGGTGGTTTCCATGTAAAATGATAGAAGTCTTCAAGAGGAATCGTTTGAAAATTTACCTAAAGCTTTTCAAACATTATGAAGTTCAAAAACTCATTTCTGAAGTGGATAATAACAGTTGATGAAACATGAGTCCATCACTTTGAACACGGCTGTAAGTTATAAAATTTAGTCTGGATACATCCTTCATCTCTTACAACAAAAAAATTCAAATACATGTCTGCAGGAAGGTTGATGATGACAATATTCTAGGATATGGGAGGTCCAGTTCTAATTCACTTAAAACACATAAGGTGAAACAATGAATAAATAAAATTAGTCTAGTTAGTGTTATTACTGAAGGCAAGAATCAAATCCAAAGTGCACCGTAAACTTTCAAAAGATGGAATTTGGCTTTAGAATAATACTCAACTTCATACGACTAACAAAGCAGTACTTTCCCTTCAAGATCTTAGTTTCAAGGTGTTGGATCACCTTCTTGTTCACTGACCTGCCTCCAAATAATTTTCAGCTTTTGGACTCATTAAAAGAGCTGTGAGGGAATCATTTTTGTTCTGATGAAAAGGTCATGGAAGCAGTGGAAAATTCAGTATACATCATTGTGAAAGTTTCTTCCAAGAAGGAATTCAAAGTTTGGTTAAAAGATGGATTAAGTTTATAGAAGTAGAAAGGTTTAACATTCAAGTTTAACTTAATTGAATTGTGTTAAAAAAAAACATATTTAATTTATGAAAGTGCAGATAAAAATTATTTTTAACTACATTACTTTTTGACTTACCCTCTTATTTTTGTTCAAATAAAAAATGATGTAAATAATTTTATGTGAAATTTTATTACATCTTTAGCATTTATTTAATTTTCCATTTAGTTCTATTGATTAAATATTTCAGGTAAAATATTTTTGAACATCTAGTTCCTGAAATAGTTTAATATTTCAGGAAATAATTAGTTATTTGAATGTTCTGTAATATTAATTAATCTGATAAAAACTGAGCAAGTGCAATTTTATAATAAATTTCAGTTGTATTATTTTTTAGATTGTAATTTCTCTGGTTTTATGTTAGTTATTTTTGGATTACTTTTAAATTGGATGTTTTGTTATTTTTAATGGACATTATCTTTTTTATTGTAATGATTCTCAAAATTTTCTGTGTACAGTATGTTTGGTTATTTATTTATTTTATTCTTAATCAACCAAACTGATATGATAGTTTAAATAATTTAAACAATTGTTGAGTCAATTTTGCATTACAAACTGAATTAATTATTTAAAAGCTAAAACGTGTCTGTTCAGTTTCTGTTTATTGTTTGAAAGCTACTTCAAAAACCTTTTATCTATTTAAAAGATTTAAATTTATTGTTATCTGTATTTTTTTTTTTTTTTTTTTTTTTAATGAAAATTATCATTGGATTATTAGATTTTGAGTAAAGTTTTAACATTTGAAATTTTATTGTTCTGTGTTTGCTTTGTTACATATTCTTTTTATCAAATATTCTAATTTTAAGAACTTATAAATTTATTTACCGTATTTCTTTCATTTGTTAAAAACATATTATTAATATTTAATTATATCATTCGACATACATTGCTTGTATGTCAACGTCAGTCTTGTTTGATTTTCATTTTATGAGATGGTACTGCCTGATAATAATGTTATCTTACTATGTCAGCATATTGTTGACTGGAAAAAAATATTTATGTTGTAAAATATTGCATTCTGTTAAAACTATTGTAAATTAGTTGGAAGATTATATGCTGCCTGGTTAGAATTTGTTTAGTGTGAAGAAATATATCATTAGATTTCTACAATCTCTCTCTCTCTCTCTCTCTCTCTCTCTTTTCTGTTTAGCTTACAGAACCACCATAAGGAGGATAATATGTATGAATGTAAATGAAGTGTAGTCTTGTACAGGCTCAGATTGACCACTACTGAGATGTGTAGTTAATTGAAACTCTACTACCAAAGAAGACTTGTATCCACGAGATACAACCTTTCTTTTTTTGTTTAGCCTGGAGAACCATAAAGTATTACTTCAGAGGAGAAGTGAGAATGATGAATGTAAATAAAGTGTGTTGTACAGTCTTGTTGAAGTCTTGTACAATCTCAGGTCAACCATTCCTGAGATGTGTGGTTAATTGAAACCCAACCACCAAAGAACACCGGTATCCACAATCTCAAATTCAAATCTGTATAAAAGTAACTGTCTTTACTAGAATTTGTACCTTAGAACTCTTGACTTTGAAATCAGCTGTTTTACGATGACCAGTTAGACCAGCCTGATGGGCTCTGAGATACAACCTGAAGTTTACTTAATACATTGCCAGAAAAGTTATTGTAACTGTTTTGATTAATAGTTAATCTAACTTACTTTTGTATCTGCCACTTTTCTCTGCTCTATTTTGAAATAGTGAGCAAGTATGGTAGGTACGTTTAATGGTTTTGTTCTGTTTAGAATTTATTTTTCTTCTTACATGCTTCCCATGGATTTCAAAAAACCCTTGATATGATTTTATCCTAATAAAGAAAAAGTAACTAACCTATCTAGTTTGTTACTCACTCGGTGCACGTCATTGTATGTTATTCATATACTGCTTACTTTGTCAGCAAGAGCCACGTGGTCAACTGAAAAATATATTTTTAATCAGTTTTCATGAATTTGTCAGTCCACTGTTTCAGGATATGATATCTGAAAAAATGTAGTACATAATTTTATTGATTACTCATTCTTTTATATTCATCTTAACCTAAAAATAAAAAAAGTAAAAACAATAGATTATTATTTAAACTAAATAAATTATTTTTGTCATCTCTTATGTTAACATTTTTGTGCTTTTTAAAAGCTTTAAAAAAGGAATCTTTATATGTGTTTGTGTTAATGTAGTGTTATAGACATCTCCCGTATTTAGTTTTTAGTGGTATTTAGAAAGAGAAGATGTAAGTCTATTATTAATACTAAGTTGTAACAGAATTATTCTTTCATAATCAGCAGCGATGTCTTGTATAACAATTTTCCAATACATGTAGAGATTATGAGAATTTGTTATAGCAATATGGTGCTTGCAATGTTCATTTAAAATTTTTTAATCAATAATAAATCCCAATAATTGCAAACTATCATTTAATTACATTGAATGGAAAAAAATGGAAAGTGCTGTTATTTACTATGAGACCCTAAAAAAAGTAATTGATTAATACTGATACAAACAGTTTATCTGATTCATGATAATACTTATCTTCATAGTGCTTCTCACCCACAAGATGTTACAAGTCTTCTATTGGGAAGCTTTTACTATCCATGCACAGCCCACTTCTCATACCAAACAACTATAACTTATTAAATTACAAAGAATATAAAAATTAAAAAATATTTCTTTTAAAACTATTTTAATTCCAAAATAAAATAGTTTTAAAAACATTAGTTAATGTTTTTTGTGAAATGTTTATTGTGTAATTGATTCAAGAGTTAGTCCAGTTGAATGAATTTACCATTGAAAGGATTTAATTATATTGAAGAAAAGAACCACAAAATTTGAATCTGTGATTGAAGTAACTCTTGTTAAAAGATAACAAAATTGTGAATATTATATTATTTAATTATTTTATTGTTTATTCTATTAGCATAATGTTTCTTTTATTAGGAATAATGATTTTTAATTAATTTTTATATCTTGTATTTATTTCAGCTTTGATTTTCAGTTGATCTAATTTAATTTCTTAAATCAAGATTGTTGTTGTTTTTCCAATTAATTGGTTTTTGGTTTCTTTTCTAGGCGCAAGAAAAAATGTATCAGATATATGGAATGTGGTGAGGATGGTAACCAATCAGAAGACAACTTAGGCAGCTGTGGGAGTGTGGGTGAGGCACAGACACCGCCGGAAGATGATAGTGAGTCATTTCATCACTCGATGTCTAGTCCAGGAGGATTGAGTGGGTTATCGAGCCTGACTAGTCCTTCGATGATCCTGCCGAGTCCGAGCGCTAGTCTGGCGAGTCCAAGTGTTAGCCTGGCATCACCGTGTATGAGTCTCCAATCACCTCTCACACCTCATGCATTGGACTTTGCTGAATGCAACAGCACTAACTCTAATAAACCTCCCCCACCTCCACCATGCCTCCCATTGCTCATCAATCACCACCTCGCTGTAGTGCAGCCTCATCGGAACCCTGTCGGGACCAATCCTCATGACATAAACAATCCTTTAAGTGTTAACCAGTTGACAGGGAAGTGTATAAAAAATTCCAGTTCAAGCCCGGGTTCAAGCTCAGCTACAAGTTCGGGTAAAGAATCGACTTCAAGACCTGTTATTAGTGTCCCGTAGCATACGGGGAAGGAGCGGTAGCGTGGTAGCGGCAAATTCAGTGAACTTATATCTAGATACTTTATGATACGCTGCTGCCTACCGCTTGAATTTCTCTTATATAGGTGATGAATGTTATTTAGTGGTAACAGAATATCTGGAGTAAAATAGATTTCATTATTACCTCTAGTATTATGTATCAGTTGATAATCCTAAATAAATTCTTTTTAAGTTTGTACTTTTGTTACATATGTATAAATATGTAACAATTTATATTTAAATCTAATAGTATTGTAAAATCTTGACTAAATTTATTATCTATTTTATTCCGGATATTGATATTGATTTTTCATGTATTTTGTTATAGCTGCTCTGAAATCAAGATGGATTGTTTAGATAAATTTATTTTCAAATTAAATTCTCAATAAATTTTATGAATTTTCTTCAGTCATGTTAATTCTTGTGTAATTTTATATAAATTTTAATGCTCAGTGTAAAATATATATGTATATACAGTTTTAATAGATATTTAATGAAATAATTATATCATTGCCAACTAATATAAATATATATACTTTTTTTCTTGAAAGTTTTTGACTTCACGAATTGTATTGATAAAAGTGTTATTAATTTTTACTGTTTTCAAGCAGCACTGTCACTCACAGAACTGTTTAATATTACATAAAATATTCAAATGAATCAAGAATTAAATATTTTTTTATAAATTTTTATCTTGATTATCAAAAGAAAAATGTTTCCTTCTTAAAGTCAAGAAATTGCAGAATTAATATGTAATATAATAGATGTTTAAAAGTCAACTTATTAGTTATTTTTTAAGTGAAAGTTAAATTATTTTAGTAGATTGTATTTTATCCATAAATAAATTTCAAAATATCTCTGTATTTTATGAAATGTTTATTACGTTATTAAAATAAAGTGTTTAAAGATATTTTAATTTTTTTTTTTTTTTTTTTTTTTTTTACAGTATTAAATTTGGGGAAAAATTTTGTTTGTAGTAGTAAAAAAAAGTTTTAAAATGTATTTTTGTTTTTAAAAGATGATAGATTATTAAATGACGATAATATCATGCAAAAATATACAAAGATATACAGATTCTTAATACTTATTTCAAGTGTTTTGTTGAACAAGATCAAAATATTAAAATTTAGTCGAACCAAACGTATCATAATTTATTGCTGCTTTAAGAAAAAAAATGAATAAGTATAATTTGTAAAGTATGGTTATAAAAAACTTTTTTATTTTAAATTAAAATTTGAATTTGATGTTTGAATTTGAAGTTCTTTATACAACAATAACAACTATTAATGTCATAAAGTTTTTCTTTCTGTATTGGGTTAAAGTGTTTTTAATATTTTTTTTATATGAGATGATTAAATTATTTAAAAATCTTAAATTAAACTATTTAAAAAAACAATAATAAAATAAGCCAATCTCCATGGCATGAGTGGTGGTAGCGTTTCGGCCTTTAATCTGGAGGTCCTGGGTTTGAATCCCAATCAGACACGGCATTTCCATACCCATTGAAGAAAAGAACCACAAAATTTGAATCTGTGATTGAAGTAACACTTGTTTAAAGATAAAAAAATTGTGAATTTTTATATTATTAGTATTTTGTTGTTTATTTTAGTAGCAATAGGTATAATGATTTTTAATTAATTTTTATATCTTGTTGTGATATCAAGCAAAAAATACAGTTATGCACATACATTTTGGAAAATTTTATTGATTATATGTATTATAAATCCATCACAATAATGAAAAGACAAAAACAATTAACAATGCAACGTAAGCAATACTTTGAAACTTAATAGTTTCAAAAGATGATTGTTTGATTTAAATGATGACTAATAATACAATCAATTGAATGATAGTTATATTTAATTAATTCAAGATTGATATAGAAAAGTATGAATTAAGTAATTGTAACAATGTGTGTTTTTAATAGAGTTGAAGTGGAGTTAATGTTTAAAAAATGCAATTATGACTTACTTTATTCTGTGAGATAAAAAACATCCTGACTATTATAATAAAATTTACAAAATATTATATAATGATAATTTTGCCAAAATATAAAGACCTTTTTTTAGGAGGAGGAAATCTTCAAATTCATGTGGTACTTATGTCATCTGTTTTTGAATTTAATTTCAAGTTTAAATTAGGAAGTGGGTTAAGGTGTCCCATATTTAACACTTTCTTTCTAGTAGACTACAATAAAATATTTAATTAAATTAAAGTGTCCTAAAAAAATAAAGTTTTATCGTAAATAATCAATTTTTCATAATTTTTATTAGATCTACTTAGAAGATATATTTAATGAGTTAAAAACTTACTGAAATGTAAAAAAATAATTTTTATGAAATCTGATGTTGTTCACATGAAAGTCTGAATGAAGTATGGAGAATGTCATACAGTATCAAATTCAAATGTTTTTAAAATTTTTGTGCTGTAAAATTGAGTACATTTTTTAAAATAAATAGATATTGAGTGACATTTTATATTTTTGGATTATTTTGTGTAATTTTGATATAAATTAGTTTTTGTTGTTATTATTGTTTGTATTATATATTTAGTTTAGTCATGTAAATATGGAATTTTTATATTTTTTGGGCAACAAGACAAAAATATAATCTCAATTTCTGAAAAGTTGGCTAATATATTTTTATGTCATATTTTTACTTAATATTTAAAAAACAAAATATTTTATCTGTTAAAATATTAACTATGCCGTGAAATAGTCATAATATTATTTTTCACTGTTGTGAAATAGTCATTAATCATAATGTAGATAATTTTTTGGAGGTGTAATTAATGAAATAAATACTTAAAGATATCTGTATAATTGTATTGTTTCAATTTTGCAAAATTATTCACAATCCATCTTGGTTGTTTAGAAAACAGTGCAAATTCCAAATGTGGCATAAATCATGTGATTTAAAAGACTTAACTGTATTTTAACAATAATTATAGTTAATATTTAATAAATTAAAAAGAAATATCAGCGAAGAGCAAACAAACATATATATATATATATTTATATATAATACGTTTTTGCGCATATGAATCAACTTTTAATGTGAGTGAAAGTGCAATTGTATTCTTCTACATTGGTGTTAAAAAAGTGTTTTTTGAGTGTTTCCTTAATTTATTTGAAGTTAAGAAATATGGTGAATCATTGTCATTCAGTTAAATGTAATAAATACATCTGAAGTAATAGTTAAAATTATTTTTCTTTACCAGTACCACCATTTAAATAATGAAATAATCCACAAAGTGAACTGAATTTTAAAAAAAAGTAAATAAAAAATAAAAAATGGAAAAATAAAAATATACTCTCAGGACTGATCTGATGATTAAAAATAACAAGTTGCGCAAATGGAAATTCTCATTTGGAAATTTTCTACAAAGAAAAATAATCAGGTACCATAATAGTCTTTACGTTATACAATTAGGTATAATTTCTTAGCCATATTATTATATTCGTTTTGTTTGTCTTTTTGTGGCAGACTTGTTCCTGTGTGCCAGAATTCATTTTGTACCTACTTAATTTATGTATTTAAGGTTTAATTTGAATAATAGTAATAATATTGTTATTATTTTTATTTGTGTCCTTAGTCAGATTTTATCGACTGATTATTTTTAATAATATTTATATGTATCATTTTGTAGCACTTACTTTAAAATCTTAAAATAAATTTTTTCTTCAATATTAGTTGTTTTCTGTGGTAAATTGAGAATTTAATTTTAAAGAATAAATACTAATTGCGATTAAATTTCTTCAAAATAATTTGAAAATTACTAGTTCTTAAAATATTAATTGCAGTGATTATTCACTTAACAGTTATTTTCCACAATATATATACACACACACACATTGTATAAATAAACTTTGTGAATAGAACACAAGTTCTATTCATTAGAATCAAGAATTAAATGAAAAGTTTTAATTCAGTTAACCAAACGGCTAATTCAGTTTTATTTTCTTTTAATCTTTTCCAAAAATTATAGGAATTTTGAATATACTGATTGATATTTACTGCTCTTAAAAAAAAAAAAAAAAAAAACTGAAAAAAATTTGAATGATAATTTTAAAATAATCTGTGTTTTATATTGAATGGCAAAGATACTAATTTTAATTTGATTTTCTTCTGAAGAATCTTAGTCACCGTAATTGTTTTTTACGCAATACTTGTGTACATTTTAGTAATAATTTCTTAAAAAATGTTAAAAATTGTTGACCCTAGTTCTTTTTTTAATTATCTGTCTGATGTTATTTGAACAAGATTATTTTTGAAGGTATGTTTTAAAAAAATGGTATCATTGAAAAGGTTATGTATCATTTTTTGCTTAACAAATACTGAGTGAAATCTTCCAATTTTTCAGCTCTTAATTCTATGAAATTTTATCTAAAACATGCGATTCATTTTAAGTTAGTATACTTATAATAAATTAATTTATATTTTCAGTTGATTCAGTAAATCAGATAAATTAATTAATCTTGTTATCAAATAAAATTTATTATATTATGTAAACTGCTGTAATTATCTGTTAAAAAGTGCTGTATTTGATTTATGATCCATTTTTTTTTTGGTTCAGCATAAATTGTGTAATTTTTTCATTCTAAAACAGTGTTATAAATGAGTTTTGTTTTTAATATGTTGTGATTTTTATTGTATCATATAAATTTTGTAATATTATAACAGCTGAAATTTGTTAATTTAAAATAATTGGATTATAGTTTTCTGCAATTTATATCATGTTTTTACTACAATTTTCAATTTAATATTATGAAGTCTTTTTTTTTTTAATAAAATTCATAAAGATGAAATAAAATAAAAACTAATCAGGTTTTTCATTTTTTTGTATGTTTAATTAAGTGCATACATAACATAAATGGCATTGTGAAATTCACTGAATTGTTTTTGTCCCTCTACAGAATGTATTATAATGACACTTTCAATTATATTGTGTTATCTATAAGATTTATCATAGCTGCCAACTTTTCTAGTATTAATTTAAAAAATATAATAATTTTTTTAATGAAAATAAAAATATATATATTTATTACTATACCAGTAAAAAATGGAAGTTTTAGCATAGATTTACAGTTCCATTTTATTACAGTTCATATTCTGTTAATTATTTTGGAATTATATGTTTTATATAATTAGCATCCATACATAATTGTTTTAATTTTATCTAACCAAATATATTTGTTATCAATTTATAATGCAAAGCAATTTTAATATTTAAAAAAGATTTATAACTTTTAAATGTTAGAAATTAGTTACTACTGGTTGTTTAATTTTATTTTAATTACACAGTTATCATAAATAAAGGATTGTTCTCTTATCTTGTTAGGAAAATTTTCCTAATTTTAATTATGAAAAGTTGGCAGGCATGTATTATAATTACAGTTTTAAATGTAATTTAAAAGAGTATGTACTTATTTATAATTAATCTAAATATTTTGTTATTTTTCAAATCATACTGTAGATTATATTTTTAGGTCAAGAATATATATAATGTTGTGTTTTAATACTGATCCTTCTTGTGATTGCTATTTTCAGATCTGTCAAATTATCGTTAAATTTATTATTTTAAACGAATGATTTGAATTATTAAAATTACATTTAGTATTTATTTACAAATGATGTTTATTTAAAAAAAAGAATTTTCTTATTCTAAATAACAAGAAAAATATCATAAAAACTGGATGATCTGAAAATTTAAATAAAATCATAGAATTTCTGTATTTTCTGTAAAAAGGCATAAATTTATTAATAATGTTATTAGTATTTCATTTTTGTCTCCTTACTTTGTTTCAGTTGTTGTGAATTGATGTTCCATAAATGTAAAAAAATATGTTAAAATATCATTAAAATTATAACATCAGTTCTTATTTATTGACTTGATTAAAACTATAAATTCCTTAGTTAGGTTAATAAAACCAAACATTTTTATACATGTCATGAATAATATTCAGTTAACTATTTCTCTGACGTTTTATATTTCTTAACATCAGATACTGTTGCAGGTCTTAATGGAAAGAGTGATAAGCAGGGTAACTTCTTGATATCTTTTACTAATTATTAAAAATAATTCAATATTGATCGTGTTAATCATTTCTAATATATATATATATACATGAAATGGAAAACATAACCAGATTAAACTTTCTAAGATTATATATTTTTCCTTGTGCTCTACATAATCACTTTTCATATTTCTCAAAAAAGGATCTACTAAAAAAAAATGTAATAGAACTTTTGTACTCTTTAGACATTGAAGTTAATATAGTCCTAGGTCATGGATCAGTTTGCTTTATCAGTTTCAAATCATATGCTGTGAATTAGTGATAACACATTGTGCAGAACATTTCTTGTGAATCTTTCATAGTTTGTGTTATTTAATGACTTCTATTGTCTCCCTCCCCTATAAACTGTTATAAATCTCCAAAATTTATTCTTCATTTGTTTATAATTTTTTTTTATATTTCATATAATTTAATTTTTTTTATAGATCAATTTACAGTTGAAAAATAAATTATGAAAAATTTGATGTGTTATTTAAAATTTATTATAATATTTTCAGTAGATTTCTATTAATACTCTTTTCTACATTAAAGAAAAATTCTAGTTGTACATCTAATGGATGAAATAGAAGAGTTAATTTAATTTTAGCTACATTTTATTAAATTAATCAATTGTATGAAAATTTTATTTTCAAGCATAAGATAATGTTTGAAAACATAAACAAACATAGAGTTTGGCATTGCTGTATGCGATTATTTCATTTTTGCAGTAACTTCTTGCTAGTGTTGTTGCTTGTAGGAGTACATATTCAGGTGAGACTCAGGTTGGATTACACGATGCTTGTGACCAAGAGAGCTCATACATATGAAAAGATGTATGAGCTCTCTTAAGACTTGACTTAAGAGAAGCAAATCCAAAAAAAAAAAAATAATTCACTTGGTAGGACCCAGACAGAATTTTCATATTGCTGATGAAAAATCCAAAAAAAGTGAGGTATCATCAAAAAATAGTTACATTCCTCTTTTACATGTTATGAATTTCCATTGTTAAGAATTGATTTCATATTTTAAAACATTCTGATCTTATTATCAAAGTATCCTAAGAACCTTAGTAATCTCTCTGATTATTATATTTACAAGAGTTCCAGTTGAGAGATATACTAGATCAAACAAAATGACTGCTAGGATATACAAAATATGTCTATAAAAAAATAAAAATTGGAATTGAACTTTTCTTTCAGTAGTATATTTTAAAAATATGTTTAAAAAAGATATATTTTTTCAAAATGTATGACAAACTATGTGGTAAGATAAGTGTATGAAATGCAAACATATATTTAATTCAAGTTTTACAACAGATAGTGGTGGCAGCACTACATCCTGAATTTAAATAAAAACTTCCTATTGCTAACATTTTTCCTTTCACATTATCTAAATGGTGTAAAAGTTAATCCAGTTATGTGGGTTCATAATATTTTCTTTGAGTTATTGTTAATTTTGTTTTTTTAATACAAATAAGAAATGTAATTGAATTAATTATAAAGATAAATCGTTTTTGTTATTTACTCAATTTATCATTAGGGAAGTGTGTAATAGATGTATTATTTTTATTGTATTGTTTTAATATAAATTTATAAAATTGTTTTTATCTGTGGAAAATTAATTTCTGTTCTTAATTTATATAAAAAGTATTCTGCTATTCCTATCTAATTCACTTCAGTCAATTTATTAAACTAAAATAATGAAATAAAAATTAAGTAGTTAAGAAATTCATTCATAATATTAGATTTTTATATATCTTTGGTTAATAAATTGAAATTCAATTTGTATCCTCTTTTAATAACATTATACTTGAATTATAAAATGAAAAATTATTATAAGTTATTAAAAACTTAAGTTAATGTAATTATAAGAAATAATAATAAAATTGCATTAATAATACTTCTGATTAATTCAAGCTATATATCGAGATTCTGATGACTAGTTTAGGGATCTCATAATTTTCAATTTTTATTATTGTTTGTATTTTAACGATTCCACCTGATTATATATATTCCTTCTAAAGACCTTGATTAATCAAAACTTCTTAGTTAACATAATTAATTTATTGTTAATTTACAATTACATGTAGGATTTTGAATTACTTATATTTACAATGCGCAGAAATAATTTTATAATTTGTATGTTTGCTAAAGGATTCATTGGAACCTAATAAATTCTTCTTAAATTTTCAACAAAAAATCATTTAACATTAAACATTTTTATTGTTTGCTACTGACTGCTAGTTGTGGAATTACATCCAAAAGTTTTTAGATTCAAATCATGCATGGAAGTTATATGATGCAAAATTTAATATTTTCAATTGCAAGCTTTGATGTTTAATAAATTTCTTAAAGTAAATATTAATAAACCTCAAGATTTATTAACTGAATTCATAACTGACTAATTTTTTAATATTTATCAATTTTTAAAATAGATATTGTGCGAGCTGTTTACACTCAGGATCAATTTTCTCTTTACAATGTGTAGAAAATTAAAATTTACTGTAAAATATAAGGTTCACCACCTTCACTAACCGAAGATTTGGTTTGTTCTTTAACATATAAATAATTACCCTAGACATGTAATTGATTAAACTTATTATTTTTTTGTAAAGATTTATGGATATTATACTAAAAACTTATTGGATTTCTACTTTTAAGAACAGAAATTAATATCCTAAAAATTAATTCCTTTGTTAAACATTACCAATATTGTTTTGTTAGTTTATTTTTTTTGTTAAATTTTAATGTAAAAATGATTGCACTATGGTTATATTATTATTACTACTGTAATTATTATTATTATTGTTTGGTTATGTTTAATTGTGATTTATTATTATTTTTGTAATTATTATTAAAAGATCTTAATTGATATAATTTAGAATGATTGTTGATGATGATGGTAGTTGTAAGAAGCTTTTGTTTATTTAATGTTGTGTTGAAGATTCGCGGATAAGACAGGATTTATTCTTAACTCCTGTGTAAGTTGATAGACATCAATTTTTATTTAAATGATTTATTTAAGTATATTGTGTCATTAAATAGATATGTTTTTATTACATTTTGTAATTACTGTAGAATATGTATAGACATCTAATTATTTCCTCAAATGTGTTTATATAAAAGTGCCAATAAGTTTGTGTAATGTTTCAGTAATTTTATTAAATTTGAAAATTTAAATATAAAGATGAGTAACCTTGTATTTGTATATATAAATATTAATTTTGTTGTTTATACATACATAATATGTATTTATCTTTTATTTTAATACAGTGTTTATTTCTGTATTATTTTTGTTCATTTTTGGCCGAGTCTGTTTTATAGATTATTTCCAACTATATTATGTTTACTGTTTTGCATACCATTATTATAAAGAAAAAAAAATTTTTTAAATTTAATATTTATAAAAAAATATTACTTATAGTGGAAGAACTTTAATGATAGTTATTATTTGAGACAGTAAAAGTGTAATGTTATAAATAACAAATCAGAATAAGCTTTTTTCTGTTTTACAGTTAAAAAAAAAACAAGTAACTAGATATTTGTGTAATTATTGCATAATTTTAGCATATCACTGTGAAGTAACAAACTTGGATCTGTTGCTATTCCCAAAGATTTTTTCTGAAGTTGCCTGTAGAATTTACTATTAAAAAAGAGAAATAATGCATTTTTCATATTCTTTATGACAGTTAATTCATTAATTATTTTCCATTTAAATAAAATATTTTTTATTATAATAATGAGGAGTAGTAATACAAGGAGGAAAAAATCTCTTTCGTGACCAGAACTTCCATTAATGAAGGGCCTTGTGATTACATATGATCTGATTCTGAGAAGAAATTTGATGTGCGTGTACCTGCTCAAAAGCAGGTCAGTGAATATGCAGTAATTGATCTATATTATTATTATGGTAATTGATGTGGTTTTTGACCTGTGTATAATTTTTGTTACAAAACCAAAGTATTCTGCTTTTTTTTGTCTAATGTTCAATGTCATTGAAATATATTCTTGTATATTCTCATACATTGACCAAGTTGCTATATTTCTTTTATACAATTTATTATTATTGTTTTTTTTTTAATAAGTTATGTAATTTTTATTAGGTATGTTCTTGTTTATTTTTAAAGTTATCATCATTAAAGTAGAACAGGCTGAAATAAACAACAGTTTTTCATAATCTAAGGTACTGAAAACAATAGACTTCAATTACTCCATTTTTGAGCAACCTTCTTCATATTCGTTTATAAGATTTTACATTCTTATTTGTTTGTTTTTTCACTTGCATACACTTACAGTAGGAAAGAGAGAAAGGTAATCATGGAAATTATCTAAATAAAAAGTAGAAATCTGTAGACATCTGCATGAACTGGAAGCAACAAATTTTTTATGAATAAGTTTTAAAATTGTAAACCTTTATTGTATTTTGTCAGTGGAAAATATTTCTCTAAACAGCAATTATGTACAAAAATGACTGTTTAAAAATCACATTGATTGGCTTGATTAATAAACACCAGCTAGTTGATCTGTGTAAGCAAGTTATCTGTGTATAGTTGATATTCTTTCAGTCTTTATTTTTGTAGTTCCATGCTGTTTTTTTTTTTGGCTTACCTTACTATACTTTTGGTAGGAATTGAAGTAAGAGTGAAACGTAAAGAAAATAAAAAATTCCATAGACTAACAGCAAAATCTACAAGGACCTACAATTAATATCATAACTGAAGCTATAATTCAAAACCAGAGTAAAAGCTGCCTGCTGTATACATTTCTGTAATCCAGTACACCACCAAGTATAGCTATTTTATGGATCTGGTGTGAATATGTTGAGTAAAAGTTTTTGAAAATTTAATTTTATAATTTAAATTTAGTATAATAGAGGTCCTGAAAATTTTTGCTTTATCAACATTAGTATTCTAATTTTAACATTATTTTACTATTTTTTCCTCATTTAATAAGCATTTGCATCACAAGACTTGAAGTAAACACAGTAAATATTAAACTAGTGCACTGTTGGTTCTGTGTCTGGTTTCATTCATGCCTAGTATATTGATTATACAATGTAAATTCTGATTTTTGTTCTATTTTCATTTTTGTTTCTGTAATTTGTAATTTTTTTTTGTCGTCTATATTGTTGATCATCCAAGACAGTTTTAATTTTATTTACTTCATGTAAGCAGGATTTTACTGTTCTTAAAGTTACTTTCTTATCTTCTTTTCAATTCATTTAATAGAAATATATTTTAATGTAAAACTATTATAAAAAATAACCAGATTGTCTGTAGGTATCAACTTTTTTCTTCATTTACTTTGAATGGATTAAAAGTGTCATGATATCAATGCTTTCATAACTATTTGTAACAGGTATTTCGCAAATACACAAATAAGTAAGTGTATTTCACAAATAAGTTCATACAGGTATTTCGCAAAATCACAACTAAGCAGATTCTTATAAATTAAAGATGCAATATGAAGTACAGTTAAAAAATTAGAAAATGTTTAATGCAAAAAGGAAAATGGTATTATTTTATTTCATATAGATCTATGTTGAAATTTAGGATAATATTTTTATGTAACTTTTATTTTAATTATTGGAGATCTAAACTGCATCCTACAATAAGTACTATTAGTTTAGTACACTATATAATACTTTTTGTTATTTACTCTGTATAAGTTTCTCTTTACAGTTTCATTAGTATAAATTTGTTGTTAATAATATAAATAAAAATCATATCTTATCTGAAGAAAAATCCTTGAAAAAAAAAATTCTGACCATGTGCATCTTTGTAAAATTAAATTTATTTTTAATTAACTATGAACAACAAAATAAAAGTCTACCACCATAAGTAATTTCTTTTTATACTTATAATAATTCTGTTATTAAGTTTTTATTTATTTATCTATATTTTATATGTTGTAATAAATTAGAGGTTGTAATCCTTATGAACTGTATACAAATGAAAGATGATGAATTACTTAAGCAGCTTATTATAGTTTGCAGGCAATATGATTATCAGGTTACCTACTGTAATTAATTATGAATTAATAAAAAAAGAGGTTATCTTTATATATTATATATATATAAATATATAATTATACATAATTATAATTCAATTTTTTATTGTTTATTTTGTACAGTGTGTATAATAAATATTATAATGAATTATTTTAAATATGAGACAATGATGTTGTTATGTGTGAATGAATGATTTATTTAATAATTAAGGTGAGATATGATGAAGTATAATGATGAGATTATTGTCTTATTATCTTGTGTATAAAAATATAAAATTAAAAAAAAAATAATAGCGATTATAATTAAATGGTGTTCCTTTTTTTAAACTTATAAACCTTTTAGCAGTACTCTTATGTAATGAGTATCACTCGGCTTAACTAAGTGATACTGATTTGAGGAGGAATAAAATTTATCCCTCAGATGAAGAGCTATTTGATGTTAGAATAATGTTATTTGATGTTATTTTTTTTAAAAACATTAGTAAAGGATATATAATCGTGGGATTTACTATAAAAGTTCATTATGTGATAAGTTAAACTTTGGTTTGCTATTGATTTCAAGGTTTACAGTATAGTTCTTTAGTAAAAAATCGTTATCTTTAAAATTTTTGAACTATATAGATACGTCAGAAATAACAGTAAAAAAAGAACATTTTGTAATTTGAAGTGAACTTTAGCTGCCAGAGGAATTTTCAAGTAAAACTAAAAACTGAATCATCTGTAAATATTAAAATTTAATAAAGTGAGATGATAGAAGTGTAACATAGGCCTAATTATTAAATATAATGAATTTGATGTTGAAGGCCAGCATAAATAGAACATTTTTGTGTAGGAGAATTCTGAATAGTACTGAAAGTATCTAACAAGCAGTAATGAAACAAGTCATGTGCAGTAGTATAGAATATGATTGTGGTGAAAAAAAACATGAATAAAAAAAAACAAGATATGATAAATAAATGTGTTTGGTGGTGAAACATTCAGAACGATGAAAACTAAAAAAAATGACCATTCCCTCCAAATTTATTGTTACATGATATGGTTGGAACTTACTACTGTTGTACTTATTAATGTGCGTAGTCTTAATTCAGACTGCTAGAAACAGATTTAAATAATAAGGTTTTACCTTTATTTATTACCAGAACAACATGCAACTAATTATATCAAACAGTTTAATAAGTTAGCAGACCACCACACTATAAAAGCTTGATACAATCCCTCATTCATTCATCCATTTTGCTATGGGTGCTTTTTCTCAAGCGATACGGTAAGCCTGCTGGTGTACAGTGGTGATTGAACTCTTTGTAGCAGATGGAAGCAAATGGATATACTCATACATGGCTTGTATTAAAGTGCAGCCAACTTATTATCTTGTGTATAAAAATATAAAATTAAAAAAAAAATAATAGCGATTATAATTAAATGGTGTTCCTTTTTTTAAACTTATAAACCTTTTAGCAGTACTCTTATGTAATGAGTATCACTCGGCTTAACTAAGTGATACTGATTTGAGGAGGAATAAAATTTCTCCCTCGAAGAGGAATAAAATTTCTCTGTGGTATTTTCGAAACAGAATCGTAATCAATACCAGGAACAGCCAAGATCTATTATTCCTCTAGGCACCAAAGCTCAATGCCTTTTCTCAGCTCTAAATATGCAATTACCTCTAGTCCTTACTATTGGTCCATGTTATTAGCATTCTTGGTAGCCTTTGCTCTTTAATAACTGTTTTGATCTTTGTCAGTACTATAAAAGGAAGCACAAATTCAGTTATCTTGCACAAATGATTTTTATGGTATAAATCCTGATATTACAGTTTATGTGGGGATGGCTCTAGAAACATTCTGTTAGTTGTGGTTGGCAACAGAACTTAAATGTTTGCCCTATCCAGCATCACCAGTATGCGCAACTGTATGCCATTAATAAGACCTTACATTTGGTTAGCTCAAAATTTTGACATGTTCTTGTTTGTTCAGATTCCATGAATGCCTCATGGGCAATTATTGCTGTATTCTCCAGACTGTTGTCTGTGAGATTCAATGTATCATTTCACAAATGACTAGATGTAATATAACAGTGAGTTTTTACTGGATTCCCAGCCATACAGGAATTTCAGGCAATGAGTGCACAGATAGTGCGGCTGAAGTGGCATGTTTTTAGCCCCCTTTTACCAGTTATGTTGCTTCTTATGATCTTGAGTGTTTCCTGAAGATGGTAGTTTATGATGAGTGGCAAAATGCAAATCCTAGTAAAGGTATTTTTATATGGATTTGAATACTAGATCGTGGATACTGGTGTTTTTTGGTGGTTGGGTTTCAATTAACCACACTTCTCAGGGGTGGTTGACCTGAGGTTGTACAAGACTACACTTCATACACATCATCCGCATTCATCCTTTGAAGGTAATACCTTATGGTAGTTCCAGAGGCTAAACAGATAAAGAGAGGAGTGGCAAAATAACTGGGATGCTAACATGAACAATAAACTTCACCAAATTAGTACAGTGTTTCACCATGGAGCTCCTCATGCACAAATAACTGTCAGAAGGAGGAGAATTTGCTGTTTGTGAATTGGGTAAGTTAGGCTCACCCATGGATATCTGATGACTCAGAAGAATGCAGTTTGTGCTTGCTGGCACTGCAACTAACAGTACACTACATCCTTGTGGATTATATCTGTTATGCAGCATTGTGTCATACATTTAAACTAGGACTAACATGCATCCTATTGTTGGGAAGAAAGAAATGAAGTTCTCTTATGTTTTATGATTCCTTAGAGCTGTATGTTTATATTCAAATATTTGAATTACTGTGTTCAGCTACTTATGCCCTTTGCCATAAAGCAGATGGTAATTTTATTATTTTAGTCAGATATTTGTTACTCCTGAACCTAATGTGACTGTGCAGTTTGTGCAACTGAGAAAATCCTAAGGAAATATCTACTAATTTTAACCCTACAATAGCAGTAGATGAGTTTGCTGTGATACTAAGGGGTATTAGAGTTTCCAGTTTTCAGGTTTTATCGTCTTACTTACTTAAAGCATGTGCTGAATTGATTTCTGAATAAATTACTTTCCTTATAAATGTTTTTTTGAGATGGGGATTCTTCCAGGTTTATTGAAATGTAGTATTGTGAATCTGGTTTATTAAAAAAAAGAGTCACCAGATGATTACAATAAATATAATGATCAGTCTTTGGGACTAGAAGAGAAGGCTACACAGTATTTTTCATGCTAGATCAGAATATTTATTCCAAAATATAATTCCCATGTCCTATTTTCAAATTTTCACTGCTTAAAGTTATATGTTTTATATATATTATTATAATTTTTATATACAAAAAAAATAAAAATTTGTAAGTATTGTTTTAGTAAATATGGGGTATGATTGAAATTTTTAAAACAAGTACTGCCGCTACTCAGTAGGAGGGGCTACGTTTGCCTTGGGTGTGGAAGAGGAAGTTTTTTTTGTCCTTGAAACTCCATAAAAAGATCACAGGTATATCTTTATTCACTAGATAGTGGCATCCTGATTAATGAAGACGTGTTTTTGGTTCTTTGTGAATTATTGGTTTTGCTTTTAAGCACATATTTTTTTTTTTCTATTTTTAAACTTTTTATTTCTTACGAAGACTCATATTCCATTCTGTATCATAAAGATCAGTTATTAGATGCCTGATAAGGGCATTTTCTGATAATTGGTTGTATCAAATTATTTAATCATCAAAGATTCAACAACTTTTATGAAAATAGCCCCCATGGTGTATATCCAAATTTGGATCAAGAGTACCTGATAATTCAGAATTTTCAAAGAAATCAATGATTTTTATGGCTTTTGAGAAATTGAATTGCTTTAAGCCTGCTCAATCACAGTAACTCCCAACTGTTTGATAACATATATTTTACCATTTTTGTAAAATCATAAGATTCACAAAATGGTGATATTTACAAACTTTCCTATTCACTATTACTGCCTTCAATGATTGCCTTGTTTTTCTATGAGAATTTCAACAGATCCTTCTCCTTCTTAAGATAAATTGGTAAATTACCTTTTTACAAATTTCTGAAAATTCTACAGTTGCTCACCTCAAATTGTAATAGATTGTTTCTTCACCTTCCATTCCTCCTGAAATATATTTTATCTATTAATTGATGATTCTCATTACAATTCAGAATGCTAGTTGTGGCTTAGGTAGTGCAAAAATAAAAACCAAGAAAAAGTATATCGCTCTACAATAATTTGATATTATTCATAATCATCCTTCTTTTCGACTTGTTTATATTGCATAAAAATTGTATGTGTATTTTCTCTAGCCCATATAAATTCAATAGTGCAGTAATAAAAGAAAATAAAGAACATAAAAACAAATAAAATATTTTCTTAACTTTCAACAATGACATAAGTGTAATACAATACTAAGTATAATAAATTTAAATAATGTAAAAAAAAACATGTTCTGTATAAATACAAAACATTTTAAATATAATTTTATAATACTTGTATGTATGAAAAAATATCAGTTATAATTCCGATAAATCAGTTCAAGATGATAATTATAAATTACTAAGAAATATTTAGCAAGCTATCAGAGTTTTCAAAAACACTCAACACAAAAATAATATAACCGGCTTTTTTAAGTTAATCAGTAGCAATTGATCTAAGTTACAAAAAGGGAGTTAGTTCACAAAACATTTTAAGTTATCATAACATAAATATAAACTATATCTTCATAGTCTAACACAGTTTCAAAATCTCATATACAATATACAACGGCACCTATTTTGATTCTTTATAATCAGCTACATCTAAAATCATTCCTCATTCTGTCTGATACCATGATGTAATAACTATGTTAAAAACTCGCACCTCCTCCAGCTATGTTAATTGATCTCTCCAATTATATTCCTCTGCTGATTTTAAACTAAAGTTTCTTAATATAGTAGAACATGTGTACATTCAGTACCAGAATGTAACATACCTGTGCATCAAGGACTTCATATTGCATCAATAACAGTAATTTTTAAATTTGATGTAAAATTTTTAGTTTATGGACATGAACAGTATAAAAATTAAGGGAAATTGGTGCAAGTTATGAACTAAATTTGCTTTCATACAGGCATTATTATAATAAAAATAATGGTTAGTAAAACTATAATGGGTGCTGTATAATATAGTCCAATGCATTCCTTGGATAAGATGATTAATCGATATTTTAACAACTTTTCAGAAGCGAATGATATATTTTTATAAAGCACAAAGTGTAATAATAATAGATTTATTATCTATAGAATTAATATTTTTTAAATTTATTTATCACTAAATAAACTTTCAGTTGTTAGCTCTGTATGAAACTGTTTCATATTTCTGGAGTTACAAAGATGAAGTTAATTTATCTGGTTTTAATTTAGCAGCACTGAAACAAATAGTATGTGCTTTTAAAGCGTCATATATTCAGTACATGAAGGCCAGATGCCTTCAGATACCTCTAAATTTTCAAGAATCTTGATTTTTTTAGTGTTTAATTAGTGCATGAATATCTAATGTTTAATAATCATTTAATAAAGAAATTTATAATTTTAGTTGCCCTTAAAAAAAAATTGTTTTACCAGCTCCGAACATCTTAGTAAATAATTTAATTCCATGTTTATTCCTTTCCTATTTACAATTGTCAAGTTATTTCACCTTTTTCATTAACTAATATGTAAACGTGTAGCTCATATAAGACAGTAAAGACTACTAATTAGTTAAAAAGTTTTCCATCATGGTTATTTTTTGAGTTTAACTAAAATAGTTATTTATTTTCTTCTGCTTGTTTATTTAACTTTATCCAAATTATCAGAATCTTCCTTAATGCCAAATTTGACTTTAGCCCATAGAAAGGAGATTTTTTTCTTTCTATTGTTTTATTATAGTTTTTTATTTTTAAAGATAATACTAACACTACTAAGACTGTGGCATGTGTCTTTATGGCAGCTTCACATGACATTATCCAAATGTTCAAGAGCTTATAGTTGCAGTGTTCATTTATATTTTTTTTTTTTTTTTTGTTTTATACGGGCATCGACTGCTTTGGTCATTAGCCCTCGTCACATTCTTTAAATTAATCAATGATCACCGTAAGGCTCGTCATATGTTAGGGTGTAAAGGGCCCTAACATTTCTTTAAAATAACACAGAAAAACACAAAA
>JAAAKQ030307505.1:0-26834 GCA_010016005.3 Zanna intricata
ATTCTCTCGTGCTCCTCTTTTTTGGCTACTATTCTCCGCACAAGGCCGTCCACTTCACCCCACGTATCCTTGGAGGATAACATGTACTCCATCAGTGTATCCGGGGTCAGATGTTTCCCCGCAAAAGTGCGCCTCCATTCCTCCCACCTGGTACACCAGAAGAGAGTGTGCTCAGGAGTGTCCTCAAGATGACAAAAGAAACACTGCGCAGTCTCCCTCAGACGAAAGCGGTGTAAATGTTCTCCGAAGCTGCCATGGCCCGTCATGAACTGAGTCACCATGAGACTCTGCATGAAGAAAACTTCACCGAAAGTAATTAATTGGTCCTGTGCCGATTGCGATTAGGACACATGAGAGCTACTCATACCTGCGATTAAATATCTGATGCCTGCAGAAACCCACCACTGGGACTACGAAGCGATTGCAGTTTGACTGTGTGCCACATCCTTGTAGACTGCATCTATTATGCAGTCTTACGTCGCAAATTTAAATTACCGAGGGACGTTGGTCGCATCATAAGAATGTATTGACCGGGTATTGTTACTTCTAAGAATCAGTATACTGCATAAGATTTAATGATGGCCAACCATGAATTTTGATTTTGTTTTGTTGTACGTGTTACATATTTTTTCTAATGGTTACGGTTACGTTTGTTTTATTATTTTGGTTTTCTTCTTGTTATTATCATCTTAGTTTTAACCTTGTTTTGTTAATATTTTGATATCCGAGAAGAGGCTTTTTGTTAATTTTTTGACCCGGACGATGATGGCGCGAAGTCGTTTTTCACCCAAAGGAAAATGATAAAAAGGTTTTTAACGGTCAATTTTTAAAATTTGATATATGTACACCAAAATATTTGGTGTCCGGTTTTCATTCGTGTCCGGCGAAGATAATGCGAAAGTATTTTTCGCCCAAAAAACAAAAAAAAAACAAAAATTATCTGTATTCAAACGCAAAATTTTTCGGATGGTAAGGCAGTTACCTAATTATTCCGTCGAAGATTAATCAGAATAAGAAAAGGTTTCTTTTTTGTATTACATATATTATAAAGAGTGATTAAGGAAGAATGTAACAAATTTTAAGGACATATTCTTTTGATAAAAATAAAGAAGAACATCATATAAACGTTTCGTAAGCGAGTAACGGCTGGTAAAAGATTTCACCTGATTTTTGTGCTTTCGATAAAATTAAGCCAGAATTTAGTGGTTTTATGTGATATCTGATTTTAAGTATTAGGTCTGATTTAAAAATAGAAAATAGGTCTCGGGGCTGAATGTTTTGTAGTTTTTGAAAAAATCTGGAGTAAAAAATAAACAATAATATTGGATCGAAAAACATACTATTAAAAATAATTATGTTAAATCGGTAATAAACTTATAGAAGTTTTAACAAAACTTGTGATGAATTTTACTGCAAATAAAACGGTATACATAAAGTCCAAAGAAATTAAATACAGACGTAAGAATTTCGAAGTTTATTAATAATAAAATCTATGAAAATATAGCGATTTGCCACATTTGTCGATTTAAGTTTACATGAACTCGTTTCTTTATTTTCACCAATAGAACATGTCCTTAAAGTTTGTTTCATTTTTGGGTGAATCGCCTTTATATACGTCTAATAAACCCGTATTTGATATCTAAATATTTTTGTATAATATAATTAGAGTATTCTTTATTTTCTTAGCAAAATAATATTCGATCATTTTTCTTTCTTACGAGTAGATCCTTTTGATTCTAACGGTACACATTTAATATTTCTTTTGTAGTAATAAAATATATTTTAAACGTATAAAAATGTTATTTAATTTTGAATTAAATAAAACGCTAGCGGAAGAATATTTTCGTTTTACTTTTATGGCAATAAATATAACCGTGAAATTTTTTATGACAGTTTTGTATACTTTTATAATGATATATGATGCGTTAACTCATCTTTCTCTTGCGCCTTTTTTTTTTACTAATGTGTTAAATTTCATTTTAAATTTAACCTGACCTAGAAATGTTATTATTAATATACAATACGATGAATGTTTATATTATACGATATAGTTCGCTTCAGTCGAGTATTATTGACTATTTACTACGGTAGTGGTATTTTATATCGGCCTATACACTTCCGCATACTAGAGTTCTGTTCGCCCGTAACGCAACACGGCTCGACAACTGTTTCGATTTCATTCGTCTTGACCCGTGTTCTTTGGACCCGCCTTCGACTTCAGTCGCAATAACGAATCTCTTGTTATCCTTTCTTATATTTATCCTTTTCTTTTTATTATCTTTCTTGTACTTGTACCGTTCGTTATTTTCGTGTCGAGCTAGTTAAGCAAAATAAAATACGGTGTAAGAAACTTTCGACCGATATAAACTGAATTTACTATAACCTACGGTCGAGATAAGATGTAAGTTGTAATATATGATTTTTATGTACGATAAAAAAAGCTGTCTTATAATGAATCGTTCATTAAATATATTTTTTGTTTTCTATTTTGTTACAGGTATGATATATTGCTGACTGTTTATCCCGTTTCTTTGCCGGTTAACATTTAAAATTTGGGTACGTTATACATTTTACTTAACAGATTATTTTCTAAATCGATTGTTCTTTAAATTATATATATATATACATTTTTCCTTCTTCAAATAATATTAGAGCTTATTCTGTTTTGTAATTGTAATTTATATTTAACAGTAGTGTTAATTGAAGGTGTCCTCTATTCCCTTTAATATGATTTGCAGAAGACGTGCAGTGATCTGTGTATATGTATAGTAGAAATCATTTACTCCGAATTGTTTGCCGGGAACGGATTAAGTAAATGGGTAGTACGTATTATGCAGATGTAGTTAATCGATAGATTTTGACATTGGTCTCGTCTAGAGTGACATCGGTTTATATACGGTATATACATAAGATGCTAATAAACTATGGGAACCCTCAAATAACTTTTCAATAACTGATCATAGGAAATTGGAGTTTAGCTAACGCTCCTTAACCTCGAATAGATCTATTTTTTTTTTTTTATATGAGACCACCACATTCCTAGCGTCCATGTGGAGGCCTTTCAAATTTTTTGAAATCGAATGGATAGATTAATAAATCTTTTAAATGTACACTGAAAAAAAAATTATATAAAAGTTTCGCTTTTTTCATCCAATAACGTTTTTACTTTAAAATGATGCATTATTAAAAGTATAATTGAAGGAAAAAATCGAATTTTTTAGTAAAATTTGATTCCCATTTGACCTGCTTGCAGGACAGCTAATTTCATATAACATTTTTAAACGCAACCACACCTTGAAAAACGGATAATTATCAGAAATTATAAAAAATGTTAAATTCGTAAGTCGGTTCTCATGGGAGATCCTTTTTAAAAATGTCCTACGTCGTCTATAATACAAGGTATTGGATTTTCAATCTTGAAAACTAAAGTTTATAAAAATTGATATTTTAAGAACGGATTCCATTCAGCCACCTTATCTGTTGAGAATTAACTGTTTTTTTTTTTTTTTTGTTTTTTTTTAATTATTTACTAATTAATAATTTATTTAAGTTGCCAGTGTTTTGACATTGTTATTCAACAAGGCTAAAAGAAATAATTAGGTATGTGATAGCACCTTATCCGATAGGGCCGAAAATCAGGCCAAAACTGCTATATATATATATATATATATATATATATTTATTTATTTATATGTAACCAAATCTGTGCAAAATTTCAACTTTTTTGGCAAACAAGTTTTAAAGATAGGAGGCAATAATTCTTGGGGAATTTTGAATATATCCCACCCGTAAACCCTATTGGCTTTAGACTATAAAATCTTTAGTAGTACTTTATCATATTAAAACTCACAATACTAAGTCAAAATGCTGAAAACTACTCCTCCCTCTTTTTTTTAAATTTTATCCAAAATTTAATGCTGTCAATGGCCCATTTATTAAAATCTGTCAGTCATTTTCGAAGAATTTATGTTCGAGACAGAGTGGAGATATAAATCAGAATACAGGCCAGTACACTTAAGTAAGTACGAACAACTTTTGAAAATTTCCATAACTTTTTTGAGTTTTATTCTTCTAGGGAGGGAGTCTTAAAACCCTCTTACCCAAAAGGGGTACAAAAAACCTGGTACCCAAAATTTCGACTGATTGCTACAATTCCCTTTTTAAACTATACTGCTGCAGCAACAGTATAGCTACAGCCGGAAAAATAAAAATACCGAAGTTTTAATTTTTTTGTTATTTTGTAGCGTTTCTTTTATCCGGTCGATGTGTGTTTCATTTAGGTTAAGATGTTATTCTATTGACTAAAAGAGGATGTACCCGATGACGTACTTCAACATCATAAAATTACCGAGTCATGAATCGTGGCGCCAGCGTAGTCAACAAGATGATTTTTAGTCTCTCCGTATGAATATAAAATAAAACTAGAAACACTTTAAACTCGTGGTATCAATTCGACGCTTGAAAGAACGGAGGTCGAATTAAAAAGACGAATGGATATACGTATTGCGTCACCATCACCCGTGTTTCTTATTCGCTTACTCTTTTTTTTTTCTCAAAGTAAAACGTTACGCCACAACTCTCTTGCCACTTCAACAGCTTCCACAATGACAGGAGACAGTGTTTGTAGAGTAGGCCTTGTGTATTATAAAGCGGCGGGAGTCGGCGACCGACTTGACATCCAAGGCGACACCTGATAGATCAGTAAACTCGATCTGAAATGTATTGCAGGATGCCTTTCTTTCTTGAATCGCATATTATCTTAATCTAAAATTCAATGAATGATTTTATAAATAAATAACTAAACACTAGGCAGTTCTCGATTTAAAATTCTACTATACTTATAATAATGCTTTCGACATAAAGATCGTAACGTTACAATTTATTATACTTGCTTTCTATCATTTATCTTTTTTATTATTGATTAATTAAAAAGTAAAAAAGAAAAAATCAATGAAATAGTTTCCTGTGCATTGTTTTATGTTACTGTTACATTATTATCGACTTATTTCTTTCTCATCTTAAGAAATATTTCACCTTCATAGTTGTTTCCTAGTTCTGTATTGTGACTTTCTGAATTATTAGAAGGGTTTTATGCGGATAAATAGATATTTAGATATTTGTCAACTTCTTTAAATTTATTCACTACTGTATTATGGAATTTATTTTAAGTAATTTCTATGGGGGAAAAAATTAACTTCATTTATTTAATAGTAGTTTCCAGGTGTCCGGCGATAAGCGATATGGTAAATTGCCACACTTAAAATTTGCCAAATCTCAGAGAAGAAACATCTGAATTGTGGTTCATGTAACATTATCGTTCAAAGCGGCGATTAATAAACCGATTACCGAAGAAAAAAGGGCACTACTTTTAAGACTGTGTTGTAGAAGAAATTATAAGACGCGGTTTTGCGTCTTAATCCACCTGAGATCCAGTTTAAAAATTTTATCTGACCGCCGAGTTAGAAACTGATTTCATGCGTAGTTCCATAAGCAAAGCTGCAACAAACTATCCTTTGCGGAAACGCGAAACAAGACCACAGAATTCATCTAATCTCGTGCTTCCAACGTTTTACTGGATAATGAGTGTTCATATTATGCTCTTTCTCCCCGGTAGAATTTTGGGCCGGAATCATTACTGAGACATTCCGTTGTTTTATTTTATGGATGGAAGAAGCAAATTAGAGATGCCTATAGCTGAGATATATGAAACGTCTGGATGATATTTATTATTAAACATTTTAGCATAAATGTATGCTGTAACAAATTTTTTTCCTGATAACACCGATCGCATTGAGACCAGGTCTTCGAGATAACTTAAAGAAAACCCTCGCCAAATTTTGAAATTGTTTAGACGTATCCAACTGAACTATAAACCTTTAGAGAAATTTTATTGAGTAAATGTAAAATTTGCATATTTCATGGCCGATGAATATTGCAATTATTGCCTATTAATAGAAGGTACGACCTGACACGAAATATAAAGTTGATTTAGAAAATGTGATTTCCTATAATTACCAATCGTTAATTGACAGTTAGATTTGCCATTTGAACATTGTAGTGTAAGCAGGTCGAATTTCGATGAATTTAAGCAAGTCGAAATGTGCACATCGATGAGCAGTAGCACATCGAAAATAAACTGCATTATGTAAAAGATAATTGTATTGTTGTAGAAAATACGTCACCAGAAAAATGAAACTTTTACAGTTTGCGTTTATAAAAAACTGGTTTGACGCATTGGATATTTCATATTGTGTGATATTTCGTTAAATGTCTTACAAAAGTTCTTCAATTTATGAGTGATTACTTATACAGAATGAGTAAAACTCAATCATTGGTATATGCGCTGATAAAGGGGTTAATTGCTTAACTCAGTTATGACTAAAATCTTAAGATGTATTATCTTCAATCGGTTACTTGTATATATCATAGATCACGAGTCGGACGAACGTTTTTGTTACAGAAACCTAAGCTGTTTGCAGATAGTTCTTTATCTTGAGGAGCAGAAAATTTGTTTTTATTTGTGCTAATTAACTCAGGATCATTGATAAGTAATACGCTGCTATTATAGGTAGTAAAAAATACTACAGTCTATCTAGGAGTTGTAGGTTGGATGGGCGTGTTATGTTGCCTGGAGTGGCCTTGAAACACGCTTTTTTGGAAGGTAATTTGTGTCGGCCTGCAATTTTTGATATTTGTGGATTCGGTGGGAGATTGTATTATATTTAAGAAGCCCCCGTACTCCCTTCATTGGCTAATTACATAACCGTTTTGAAAGTTAAATGGTAAACTGTTCCTAAGAAATAATCTCTTTCCTGCTCTCAAGGTGGATGATCATATTAAAAAAGATTTGTGAATATGAAACTATTTTAACTAATTTTTGTGAATGAATTATCATGGAGGCATGGGGCACCGTGTTGCAGATTGCCCTGTTTTAATAACACGATTTCCAAATGCAGTGCACTGCACAAAAATGTTGTTTTCTGATGAATGTGCAATTATCGCAGTTCACGCGCTAGGACTACGTTTTCTGAACTAAGGAGAATCCTTCTTATTATATATTTGAACCAGAAAGGAGTTCATCACATGTCATGTTATAGGATTCGGGCATCGTGATACTTGTTCAGACCTAATTGTTTTGAAGACTTGACGAATGGAGATTCGGTTAATCTTAACTTCAAGAGTAGGGTTTTATGAAACGTGACCGGGTATAGTAAGACGGGAGTCCGGTTTTTTTTTACTCTTGTGTCTCAAGGCCTATATATCTCAAAGTCGATACACAAAAAATGAAGAATTGCGTAACAATGTGGAGAAAGTCTTTCAAACCGTAACTCCAGAGATTCTTCCCATCATCTCAAGAAAGACGTGGAGACGCATAGCTCTGTGCATCCAGAACGATCGTGCGAACACAGATCCACTGGATAAAAATTTGTAAGTAAATTTTCAAAATACGTAGTGAGTAAACAAGGATATTTTTTTTTTGCTGAGGGGTACGGAGACCTCTCGGATGTTAGTTAGTACCTGTAGAACTATCCGTAGGCGGTACAGAAAGCCCATTCGGAGTTTTATCTGACATAATTCCTGATAAAAACGAGTTTTCCAGTCTTATCGGGCAAAGCTCTGGGGCTCTTCCTACATCCATAAATATAAATAAATTTGAGTTATGGTCTTTCTACCATCATACGAGTATTTAATTTATTCTATTGAATTTAGATTCGTATACATTCTTGTTTTCTTTCTTTTTTTTTTTTTGTTTTCGTATGAATTGATTGTTAGTACCTTTCTACTCTTTATTTATTGCTGCTTTTAAATTTTCTTTTCCGTTCAAATTCGATTGGAATCAATATACAAAATTAATTTTTTCCGAAAGAAAGAATTCCATCAAAATATTTGTCGCTTCATACTGACGCAATGTTTCTATAGTTGACTCATTCAAAGCACACAGATATAAGAGCACTAGTCTCTTATAGAGTTACTCTCTTTAAAAGTTATGATGTTCATTATACAGCCAGTTTCTGTAGGTAACAGAATGAAGGTTTTACTTGTAGGTTGGTCGTTACCTCCTTTACACCAGTTTCGGCATCGTAATGTGTCGCAATATATTCAGCAAAGTGAAGAAAATTACGTCAGTAATCATTTTAAGCCCAATTACTCATCATTTTAAGCCCGATCCGGCATGTGTATTAATCTTGAGCATTACCACTTGATTTCCGTAAACGTTCTTTTCGTGTCAGATTACAGGTAACTATTAGGTTACAGCATCTACCATACTGTTAATTGTTAATCTCACGTTTGTTTAATTCACACGTACGAAATGTTTATATTTATAAAAAAAAAGAAAAAAATTTTTTATTATTTTGTCTTTTCGACCTTTGTGTGTTGTTGGCATAATATTTTTTGTATTTACCTTTTTTGATCTCATAGTAAAGTGTAAAAATTATATACATCATTTACGATTTAACATTTACTGTAAATATAGTTAATTGTTAATTACAATTTTACCCTATTTGTCATTTTTAAAATGTATTTTTAATTTTTTTTTTTAATTATTTATATCGGGGATTTGGTTTTGATTTAATACGATATAAAGTAGTAACAAGTTTACTAACTATACGTATTGTTTAGTTTATTTTTTATTTTTTGTTTCTGTAACAAGCAGATGTTTATTTATTATTGAGGTAGTCGATCGTTAAGCGATAATAGAATTTACTTTATTTTCTTTCTCTTCGTTATGTTTACTGACCGAGCTTATAGGTTAACGGGGGACCACCTGGACAGTCATTTAAGAAACATCCGTAAAAACGAAGCATCTGCTGCGTGACCGGTTACCGCCGGGCTTTTTATGTCTTTAAGTGTACATCACGTCTCCAGAAGAGACATCAATAGACTATCCGGTGTACTTATGTATCATCTTTATTCATAAGTTTATTTTATTTGTTGTTTTATAATTATTTACTAGAACCAATTAATGTTGTTTATATTTTTGCATAGTTATCTTGACTGCACACCCAGAATCTGCTAGTAATTCTATGAACTGTAGTCTTTGTGTATTTAGTAATTGAAAGTTATACAACGTAATTGTTTTACGAAATGAAAATTTAAGTAAAGTCAAAAACTAATTTCTTGGTTAATCGTAATTAATAATGTCAAACATAACCTTACCTTATTAGCGGTATCGTTAGCACTGTTATGAGCACCCAAAATATCGAGTAATTATTGTGGAGGAGGTGCTTCCACTGCGTCCTCTTGGTTTTTTTTCTTTTTTGAGGGGAGAAAAGTAAAAATGTAATCAAAAACCAATGTATTTAATAAGTAAAGGCCATCTCTGTCTATCGCACGATTTCGTGTAATGCATTGGAGGTCATTGCTGGGATCCCCCCGATTCGATTGCGGGCCACCCAACTACGACGAGTATATGAAAGTATGTCGCGGACAGAAGCAAGGGAGTTTATGCTACAGGAGTGGCAGACTAGGTGGGAAGCCACCAATAAGGGACCCTGGACCCGAAGGCTTATTCCCAGGGTGAAATCATGGAACCGGAGGGGATTCGGAGATGAGGGGTACTATCTCACCCAATTCCTCTCCCGACATGAAAACTTCGCGGCATACTTGCATAATTCGGGAAGAGAGAGACCCGGGGTGTGAGTAATGTGACCAAGCAGATACATCGGAGCACACAATCTATGGCTGTGCACAGTGGGATCAGGTGAGACGACGGATGGGGCTGACATGCCTCACCCCGGATAACTCCGTTGAGTACATGCTCCGGACTAGGAGAGAATAGAAGGCAGTTGAGTAGCTGGTAGGAAAGATCCTGAGAGTAAAGGAAGAGGAGGGCAGACTCAGGGAACCGGCTGCCAGGAACTAATTGGAGGAAGAGAGTAGCCAGGGCTCACCACATCTGGAATGCTAGCTAGCCATGCGATATTGGACATTATTTTTATTGTTTCTTTTTGTATGTATATTAATGCTTGTGTAATATTTCTTGTTTAATTTGTGGGTTAAAAATATTTAACGCCTGAGGTCGAAAAGTGGTGACGTTTAGGGTCAGGGAGGTAGTCCCTCTGTCTAGGGTGTTCTGGTTTGTCCACACGCAAGAGTGGATGGATCGGAACTCCCCGATGATGACACAAGGGACCCTCGAGGTATGCGAGGGGCATGGAAAGTGAAGGGGATGTGAAATGCACCCCTGAAACCTGTAGATTAGGGACGGGAAGGGTAGCTCCCCAGTGGAGGGGCGCATCGGCATTCTAGAAGTGGAGGTCAGTGAGTTCCGAGGAAGCAGTTACCACCCCGTTGGGACAGCCCAGATGGAAGCTGAGATAAGGTGGGCAGAGTGCTGCCGCGACACTCCGCGACGACTGTAATTCCTAACGGCGGGTCCGTTGCCGTGGGGGTTAAAAAAAAAATGTAATTAATAAGTGTTTAATAATCTGCTGCAACGTTTTCCAATCTTTTTGACTCGCGGAGCCCCTTAGGCGTACGCTATCTAAAAGAAATGAACGACCTTAGAAATAGTGGTATCGGGAATAAATTGGGCAACGTCTATGTAATTAAATTATAGTTAAAAACGTTGAAATTTACTATAAATATTGTAACTACCACCAATACAAATGATTTTGTCAAAACGTGGCCATATATAAAATTTCTGATAAAGGTCAATAAATCAAACCGTTTGCGTTGCAACAGATTTTAGATTATTGGTGAGAACAATAATAAGGTCATACAGTAATTACAGTCCCTCCATTTTCACCGAGCGTAGTCTGCTAGAGAATGAGCGAAATTCAGCTTCGCAAATTTCATTTCAGAATGAAATTTCTAGTCTTCTTATTTTAAATCTATTCTTTGTTTCTTATTCTTTAATTTCACTTAGGTTTTGTTTTTTTATTTTCCTGGAGCGGCCGCGTAGCCTGCGGACTCGCTGATCTGTTTTTGGTAACCAGCTATCTACTGAAGAAAGTATGATGGTATTCATAAGAGAAGGGTCTCGCTTAGAAAGATTTAAGCTTAAAGATGGAGTAAATTGTATAGATTGAGATATCTAAAGCTTAGCCGCTGAATAATCTTGAAAATTATTAGTGACGTCAGGAGTTAAGGGGACCTGATCATAACTCGGAGATTGAAACTTTCTCTCCCCCGACATCTGCCAAAGAAATTTGCAATTTAAAATCTTTAAATCGTAATTCAGATATTTTGTATGTATACACAGTATGCAAATACATACATACGTACAAATTTTTGTATGTATGTGTGTTTGTATCGATTTTGTTGCTTTGCTTTATACTTCAGGAACGTTTTAATCTATAAAATTAAGTCATGAAATTATCTCTCTCACTTATTCACTCTCTGTCTTTAATTTTTTATTTGTGTGTGTGTGTCAAGTTTTATATTCAGGGGATCGATTCTGTCAAAAGTTTTGAAAAATGTCAACGTTAAAATGAGAAAAATTGATGCTAAAAGTTTTATATTACGGATGCTAGATATAAATTACTTTCTTTTTTTTTTTTTTTTTGTAAAAATGATACCACTTTATTCGTACAGCAAAGTGCAATACTACTACCGGCTTGCCAGGCCGACGTACTGCTATATAAGTACAAATTTACCGGTAAACATATAGTCTGAAACAGACTCAGATCAACCATTCCTGTGACGTATGGTTAATTGAAACCCAGCCACCAAAGAACAACTGCCACAGTCAAATTTATATAAAAGCGACTGCCTTTATAAGGACTTAGAACTCTCGACTTCGAAAATCATGTGATTTTGCAATTACGAGTTTAACCAGCAGACTAACCCGGCGGTTTGTATTATTATTATTATTTACACCAAAATTATTATTTTTTTTTTATAATTCTGTTACTCCTTTTAATATTTTCGTTTGCACATCTGTCTTCCTTCAGTTAATAAAATTTATTATCTATCGTTAGTTATGCAAGCTGTAGATTGAGATTAAAATATTCTTTTTTTTTTTTGGTAGTTTATTTAAATATAATTTAATTTTGAATGAATGCTTAAATAAAATATATGATTTATGTAACCATTTTTCATTGTTGAATATCTGTTGTATTATACAAGTTATTTCATTTCTGTTTTTTATCGTTTGTAATTTTTCAAGGGTATGACATATAAAACTAATATCGGCATTTTTTCCATTTATGAAAAAAATACAGCTTTTTCTTATTTGATCCTATAATTGGATTTTAGTTTGTCATCCTTTTTGTATTCTTATAAATACTTCTTTTTTTTTTTAAATTCTATTCGTCATATCTACATTTAATTTTGTACAGTTTTGTTTTTAAAATTTTCTTTTATAAACATTCATTTCGTTTTAAATATTTTCGTTTTGATTTATTGAATTCCGTAATCATTTATTGTTCGATGAGAAATAGAAAAATTCGAATCGTTGAATCTGTAAATCGAAATGATGATCTCATTTTCTGAATGTTGTTTCAGAATTTACAATTTTTTAAGATATGTATTTAAATACTATTAAATAAAATATCAGTTTATAATATTTTTTTTTTTACTGTGTATAAATAAAAATAAAAAAATTAAAACGACTGTTTTATTGGTTAATCCGCTATTTATAATATGCATTTTTTTTTTCATTATTGATTTTGTGGATTTTATACCGATCAAGGTTCCCACAGTTTCCCTTGATCGTTTATGGTGAATAATAACCGCAGCAGTTTTTTTTTTATCCGTGAAGTAGCGTACTTACCCATTTATGACATGATCTTTATAATGTATAATAATACGTCGATCTGAATAAAATACGCTTGTGTCATTGGACGTATTGACCTAGCGGTTTCTAATATTTAGGCCAACATCTGTACAAACATGTATGCGTGCGAACAATTATGAAAAATACAGCTTTTTATAATATGCATTATTGCCTTAGGTGTTTAAGATTTTTATTGTATTCAATAGAACTTAATTCATTTACGTCAGACCTATATTTCTATTTAGGTGAAACGTAGAAAAAACTCTCAATTTTTTATCGAAATAAGAAACAAGAAAAAGAAGGTCAAGACCGGTTACTTTTAGCTGCCACTGCAAAAAAAATACGAAGAAAAATAAGATTAAAATAGCAACATATTAATTTTCCCATTTGTCTAGTAATACCGTGACTAACATGTGAAGTAATTAGCGTATATTCTTCATTCTTGTGCAAACAAAAAGTAGATTTGCTTTATTTTTGCACATGTGACCTGATAGATGTGTACATAAATTAGTAGTGCACTTTTCTGTTTGTATAATTAAGGTTTTCTACTGTGATTTAGGTGTTTTCATCTATCAAATAGTATAATATAGTATTAATGCAGTTTCTTTCCGTACCATTTATTATTCTGTTACACTAGTTACAAATCTTGTCTTGTTAAAGTGTTTTAACGACGTAAATTTAAATTATTTGTTGTAAGGTGCACATCGATGCGCTTAGTATGGAAGAAGTATGCCTCGTTAGAAATATTCGTTTGATGTAGGAGGAAGAGCCTTGGTTCTGACAGATACAGATACGAGTGTATAATTAAAATGTGTAAGACGAACAGTGGAACGCCAGTTATCCGGATTATTGGACAATTAAAGAAGGTGTATCATACGTACTGGTCATATCATTCTAATATTTAGAGGGCATAACACTTTATAAAAATACTTAAATATAAAATCATCTGATGCGGTACAGATACCACATGACTTCCTTGTACAAAAATCAAAAAATAATACAATTCTAAATTATAACTTTCAGTTGATATTAAAATGATACATGTTTAACCAAATCTATTACATATACGCTTATGTAACAATGCCTATTAAATTACATATACACATTTTTAAAAGTCTATAAAATTTTATTTCACCACTAACTTCTAAATTTTTGTCATTTTTTTTTTTGAATTGTTAATGTTAAATTATTATTGTAAAACGTTTATTAAAATCACGGGTTAATAACTATTAATAAATCAATATATTTAGACTTAAAAAAATATGTTAACAAAAATAAATTAAGAAAAAAGGAGATGAAGTCCGATTCGAACAGATGTACCTGCCTTTGTAAGATATTTCATTCATTAAAATTTTATTTGGCCCGTAACTCTGAAAACAATGAAAATTAGTACCGCTTATGATATATCGTTGAAAAGCTCTCAATGAGAACTTAATACTGCAGTTAAGAAAAAGTCCAAAATCTAAATTTTTTTGGACACTTTTAGTCGAATCGATTGCAGTCAAAAGGGGAGGTGCCCAACTAAGTGTTACAACAGTCCTAAATCAACACTTCAACATCCTACGGCTAATCCTTACTTCGTACAAGGAAGTAAAAAGTAATTACACCGTTATCGATGTATCGAGTTTACTCGATTATGAAAAGTCAATCGGTCGATATTGCGATTTTTTTCTTTTCCATTATTTTGCCTATTACTCTACAAATATCATTAAAAGATTTTTTTCGTTTTCCCTTGCGTTTGTAATATACATATACTATTAATTTTCATTTATTATTATTATTTTTTTTTTTTTTAAGTAATTCGGAATAATGTATATTAAAAAAAGTGTGTAGAATATTGTCAACACATAAACATTATAAGCAGTATTCGAAGTGATAATTGTGTTTTTATTATTATCAGTAAAAATAATTATAGTATTAAATTTTACCATGTACTCGTAATTACAGAGTGCGTTAATATTACTAGCCGACCTCTCTTGGGATAGCGCCTACTTAACTGTTCAAACTGTAGTAGGCCGAACAATAACATAATGGAATATTAACGACAAGGGAAATTTTTACATTACAATTTCCCACATATTACAATAGAACAAGTAGATTAATATATACATATATATATTTAACGTAAAATATATTACTATATAAATGCGAAAGAAGATTCTTAAGCCGTAAAATTTAGCACGATTGAGGTGAAAGTCCGTTGCTTCTTGAATCGTTCTTTATTATCACTCTCAAATTGTAGTTAGCATTTAAAAGTTTTCTCATCCTGATAAAACAATGGACCTACCGTATTTCGTTTCTTTTATTTTATTTCCTTCTACGATTATATTCACATCATTTATCTTTCAATTTTACCGTCTTATGTATTTATCTGTTTGTTTGTTATATTTCGTTCCTCTTTTTATGTAACGGATTTAATGAAGTAATATTTTTTACTTATTAAGTTTAAATTTTAGATCGTAAATTATAATCTTTATTTTTACCGTTTTATAAATATATGGTTTTTCTTTTTGTATAATTAGAACTTATATATAAATACAGTATTTATTTATATGTCAGTTATATTTTTAATGTTTTGTTAAAACAGAAATGGTACCGATTTTAACGTTATTTTCTTTAATTTTCTTCTCTTAGGATTATCACGGATTTTATTATCTAATGCGACATGAAGTAGTAGAGAGACAAACAAACACCGTAAACAAAAAAAAAAAACTATAATTATAAGTAGGTGCGCTATTTGATTATTAAACGATCATCATTTGTAGAAGATATAACGTGATTCTTCTTCGTTCGTTATCAAACGTTATCATCCAGGCATTTTCAAGTTTATCTACAGTTGTCGGGATTAAAGGACTGATTCATATACCCGGAAAATAAGTACTTTAAATTTTTTTTTTTACTATGAAATTTTCCGTCGACAGGGAGTTTAATCTCGGTTTGAAATATAAGTTGTGGTGGCCAACATAAATATTTTCCTAAATCTCTTACCGCATTTGCAAATTATTCCTGCTTTTTCCTCTTAATAGTCTTAATAACTTTTGCACTAGCGTTTAGTCTTTTAAGCGCATCCTCATCGATATACCTATTTCTCTGAATAATCATCGACGATCGTCGATAGACCCGCATCTCAATGGACTCGATTCTCTTCTATGATCATATTAATAAAATCCAAACTCGACAAAATAAAGAGTCGTCGTGAAAAAGACCTTTTTTTTTTTTAAACAGTTTGGCAATATATTATTAAAAACCGCTTAAGTCCTTTTTCATAAGCCGTAGTAGTACTGTATTCAGTTATACCAAAACATTTTCATTATCTGGCTTGGTACAGGTGAATATTTTTATTTTTCATTAAAAATTGTCCGTTCGTTTTATCAAAGATTGCACTTCCATAAATTTAAACACAAAAATATGTTAATAAATTTAGTTTTCTCCGTACTCGCGCGATCAGAAATGTTAGTCAAACTGACAAGCACAGTATAATGGTATTATCGATAAATCTTTTAAAGTTAGATGATTACAATCCATCCGTTTGATTGAATCATTGTTTGAGCTGCCATCGTACAATTTTTTTTTTTAATTATTATATTCCGATATAAATACAGTTTTTTTGTCTTTTGCGAAAATGTCTTTTGGGGCAATGAACGACTTAGATTTTGAGGAGTGGTAAATGACCTACCTCAAAATCTTAAGAGAGTTAATAATCTTAAGAACATTAATAAACAATAAAAAAAAGCAAGGTCCCAAGAACTTTTTTGAAGCATTTCCTGTTCTACATAATGAAGTGAGGACCTAAATTTTACATGTGCACTTTTATCAAAAGATAAAATTTGAACTGCTTGTTTACGGTCTGTAAGGTACGACTTAACAATTTTTTTAAATTGTATATGTATATATAATCCCAGTTAATCTACCTGTATCTATATATATTATTATATATGATATAATAAATATGTGTAATTTATCTATCTTTATAAATTCAGGTGTAGAATTTAAAAATTAATTATACAATTATATTTCTTTAAGTGAAATTTAAATACTAGACCTACTATTAACATAACCATAAATACCCGTTTTATTTCTTAATCTGTTTGTTAAAAGAAGAAATTTAAACTGTAATTACTCGTATCAATATGAAATCATGATTAAGTTTAGCGGTAGGTGTTTAAAATAAGCTAATATTAATTTTTAAAACCGGTTAAATTATTTTTAACCCTTCGATAATCTTTTTAAATAGACCGTTTAAAGTAACGAAATGGAAAAATGAATCAAGGTTAAAGTTCACGTTCAATATAAAAATTATATATACTTCGTGCCCTCTAGCGACAAACAAAAATTATGCCGAATAAACGATATAATCGTTTGAAATAACAATCTTTTACACCTTAAAATATTTTTGGTATGTAATCATATCACTTATTAGTGATTATTATGATATTTCATAATGTTACCTTCAAAATAACAAATCGACCGCTTATTATTATCATTCCAAAATTATTACCCGCCAAACAATTTCTTAAAATCGTGCTAAAAAATAATTGTCTTACACATGTTAAAATTTTATAAAATATAAACGGGAGTAGTTCGGTGTAGAACGTTTTTTCTTGAGTTTGTAATCTAAGTTTTATCGGTTCGAATCTCTCCTTACACCGTTTATTTAAATAAGAATTTATAAGTAATTAAAATATTTAAATAATTTTTTAACATATATAGTATTGTAATTTTTAATATCTTTTCCCAAAGCTCTGATATAAAATTTTCTTGCGTATATTATTGCGCGACATCAATGATGGTGTGTCGGTACAATAGTTTTCGTATAACATTTCGTGAATTCTCATTAACAGTTGATAGCAAACTTTCTTACGTTCGCTATTTAATTTTATTATTATTATCGCTGATCGCTGTTCTGTCATTATCCGGTAAATTCTATTTAAGTTACATTTATGAGGTTTGAATTTTACTGTTTTTACCGGTACACATTGTTTGTTGGAATTTATTTAGCAGCGTTGTCTCAGAAGTAATCGATCGGATATGTAATTCCAGTGACTGCTGTATAATTGTAATTATAAACCTGTGTAAGGCTATATAATGTCTCAAATTACATAGTATTCTTCATTTAAAAAATATATGTATATATATTTTATTGGTTATATTTATTGATTTATTTACAAAGTTAAGATGAAGTATAATAAATATTTTTCTTATTTTTATGAAGACATTTCTAGCGTTTATATTCTTAAAGCTACGTACATATGCGGATATATTCTGTCGATGTATAGTTTACGTACTGTAAAGATGTATTGTATCAAGGTCGCGCAGGTGCAATATTTATACAGTTCAAATACTGTATCCGTACTATACATAAGGTCTATACGTGTTAATTGTTTTTCGTAGTATGTAGGGTTTGATAAGCGTCTGATGCCAAATGAATTTATATCTCTGTTTGTGAATTAATGATAGTAATTATAGGTTTTAAAAAATTCTCTAAAAAAGATCGATGGCTAAGGCAGTAATTTTAAACCGATCAAGTTTGCTAATGTTCTTCTAAACAGTCTAAAACTGAAGGATGGACATGGACAATCGTTCAGAGATTTTACACGTATCTGTCTGTTAAATTTTAAAGTGTTACTAAATATAATCGGGCATAGAAATTACGTGTAAAATTTAACGAAGCAATTTCGCTGTCTATAAATGTAGGTAAAACGCCTCTAACTAGGTATTGGAATTCAATTTTCTGTCATTATTTATTTTTTTTTTTTTTTTTTTTTTTTTTTTTTTTTTTTTTTTAGATTCAATCAGTCTTTTTGTGTTTGCACCGAATTTTTTGTTTCAGATGTATGAATATATTTTCCGCTTTTGTACTTAGTACATCATTCTTTTTCGATGAAGTTTCAAAGGCATCTTTTTACATATACTTTTGTAATCGGCTGATATTACACATGGATGTTAAGAATTGAATATCTTCCATGAATTTTAACGTGTCTTGTACAGTCCACATTTTATTAGCTATACTAGCATACAAGATAAAATGCCACTTAACGTAAATCGTTTAAGTATCAAAACATGTAGGCACTCCGTGATAAATTTTGCACCACCCCATATCTGTTTCTCGTTGAATTGGATAAACAATATATTTGTACAGTGCAACCAGGATAACGTTGCACACGGAAGAAATGTAAACTAAAGACTTTGAACTATCAATTGGCTCAACACAGTCATAACGAGTACAGACGAATTGCAACGAACGAATTGTATTGTACTTTTATTTAAAAATTTAGTTAAAAGAGTTTCGTTTACGTAATCAATATTACTCTCTTGCTGAGTTTTTAAACAATATCAATTAAAAAAGTACTTGATTTTTCTGCATCTCGTTTAAAGTATACATATTAGTAAATATTTGCTCAAAATAATTTTTAATAGCGGCTTATAAATTGTGAACGAGTTTATTTTAATTTTTATATTATTTCAATGTTTTTACCTTATGGATTAAAATAACTAATATGGACTTTTAAATATATCTTTATACATATGTCATCTTAATTGTCTTTTTAGTATTTATATCGCAAAAAAGGACAAATCCGCAAATATGAAAAAAATCATATATTTTTAGCAAATGTAGACAAATTAGCATTCTTAATATCTGTAAAACTTAGATTAAAATCTTAATCCGCTTCAATCGCAAACTATTCACAATTCTTCCGCATGTGAAATCAATTAGGTCAGTTGCGATGTAGATTGGTGTTGATAACGCCGCTGTTCCGGTAAAATCTATATGCATTGTTAATTTGGTTATGCAGTAAATTTTTTAATTTTTGTGTAGGCTCTTTGAAATATGGAGTACATAAGATTTAGGATACGTGTTTCTATACAGTATGATGTATACACAATGTCTCGACACAATATAACTAAGTGAATACGTTGTTTTATGAATAAATCTTTTTCATTTGGTTGTCTTTTTTCTAGGCCTGTTCATATTTTATGACAAAAGATAAAAATGTTAAATAAAATAAAATTTTAAAAAAGTATATTGACTTAAAAATAATTAAAATAAAAGGTTTAAAAAAAATAATTCATTTTCTTCTTTAAATTCTCTTTTGACTCTGGTCCTTCTTTAAGTTAGCAATTCTTTTTAATTGGCAGGTAATTTTTAAAAATTAAATTTTAAAGAGTAATTATAAAGCTATTTTTTTTTTTAATTTAATTTTTTTTTTCATTCTTTCAAAGTTGAATTTTTATAACATTTTCTATTATAATCTGCTGGTTTGTTATCTCATTATGCATACTCGTGATTTGTTTGACCCGTGTACGTGCTCATCTTATCTCAATTTCGAATAGGACAATGAAATACTTACGATATAAATGATAATATTGTCAACTATTATTATACGATTTAACGGTTCATGTTGAAAAATAATAGCTATTACTTTTATCGTACGAGTATTCACGGCATTAAGTTATTTACAACTTTGAATTGTAACTTCTCATTCTTCAGTATTATTTTATTCCATTTTACTTCCTTTTCATATTATTAAAATTAAGTGCCTCTTTATATATATATATATAAAATGCATCATTATTATCTATTTCTTTGTACAGATCCGACCTACTTTCTCGATTTCATATCTAATTAATTTGTAATTAATAATCTAGCCAATATGTTTTCACCTTACTTTTAGAGTAAATAACGGATGTAATAAATTATACGAAGCCAAGTTCTATTTTACCTCACCCTTATGGCATTTGAACTGATTTTTACTGTGTTAATGATGCGATACGGCTAAATCGGTGTTCTGATTTTTAGCTTGCGAAGCCTGCGTTAACAAGGGGAACTTCTTAACGCAGGCTTGGGGATAGGAAGTCAACTTATAAAAACGAGCGTCACGAAAAATCGTCACGCGTTAACTGATTCTCCCACTATGCCTACCACCTGCTATATTTAGATATGTAGATATTAACACGTGTGTTCAGTAAGTGCTCTTTTCTCACCCTTATACACGGCTTATCCGTATACACGCGTTCTCTCTTTTTTCTATTTTTTATAATATGTATATTTCATTGTTACTTCATATTACTTATTAATAAAAAAGTCTATCATTTGTGTTTATTGCGTATACGTTATTTTGCACCGTTAATAATTCATATAATACTGCACAAGAAGCTTCGCTTCCGTCTTGTATCCACGCACAGACGCACTCGTTTTAATTTCTTTTTGTGAAATTTTGTAGTAAGGTCTCTTGTTACTGTATGTAACGAATTCTCATAAAGGTTTGCGTTTAAAAACCTAAAAACGTGTGGAGGTAAAGTTTTCTTTGTCAAATCGTCGCTACTGGCGGATCGAAAATATTATCTACAGCCGAATTCTAATGTCATTCGTCATTTCCAGTCTTCCTCTCGGCGGCTATAAGTTTTATTATTCATTACTCTCCGTTCGACTGTATTTTTAAAACTAATGTTTGTTTCTGAGACGGTTCTCAGTACATTAATAAATTATTAAATTTGTGTTGGTATTCCAAAAGATATTTTTTACTCATTTTTCCTTCGGACGCATTATTTAAAAATTATATACCTAGTATTAACCCAGTACGGGAACCCTTAAATAACTTCAACAATTAAACGTACTAAATGAATTTAAAATTTAGCAAATATTCCTTAAAACTATTTATTTTTCGGTATGAGACTGAAAATAAACTAAACTTTTAAACGGAGAGGGTACGGTTTTGAAAAATCATTTTAAACGACGTTGAAAAATAAAAATATTGACGTAAAAACCTTCAGGCTATTAGAGCCCTATACCAAAATGACGGGCTGTTTAATATTTTTCAAAGCTGATACGAAAGTGGCCTATAGCGATATGTTACGGAAGAATAAGTCGTTTTAAGATCGGAGAATCTGCTGAATTTCAATTTTTATTGTTTCACTGTTGAAAAGTTATTTAAGAGATACTATAGTTTTTTTTTGGAATTACTTACGAAAAACATTAAACGTTCGCCGTTACGGATAGGACTGTCGTAGTTCGAACTTGGTTACGTCAAAATAATCGGATTAGCTTGGCTTAAACGTACTCTGCAACAAAAATGTATAATTTGTCACAATATAAAGCTCAGTCGACGCGAAGGGTTGGGACGGATTTCTGGATCGGCGATCGCCTACAACGTCCTTTCCTGATATTTTAATTCCCTTAATTATATCTTAGAAGTGCCAGGAATCTATTCCACATTTGCGTGTTAAACTTTCTAAACTTTGATGAGTAATACTTCCTTCCAGGAATTTAACTTTCTTTCAGCAATTTAAAAGTTATCCGAATATAGGATTCTTGGACGATCTCTTCTATCCCCGGAAATATACGGGATGAGAAAATAAACTGACGTATAAACCTTTCACTCTCATTTCTAGTGGAGCTATATCAAAGGATAACCCACATCACCTTCTGAATGTCAGTTTTCTCGTTAACTTTCCAGGAAACAAGTAGAAATAACTCAATTTTTTATAATTTCCAACCGTTGTACGGTTTTGATCCCTTGTAAAAAAACGGAAGAGTGCTATCCAGTACTACATTAAATATGTCTTTGCGTAATGATTACCAGCATTCCAGCCGACGTGTCTTAGGAAGTACGCGTATATAATTTTAAATTTTATTGATCTTACTTAAGGGAAAAGTTCTTCTATAAACAGAACAAAAAGGTGTTTTTTTCAAACTTTTTCTAATATTAATATCATTTTAACGCGCTTTAAAAATCACATTATTACTGATTTACAATTATGGATTGGCCGGCTTTTTATTTGCTGTGCTGCAACAAAAATTGATTTTCTTCCAGTAATTAAACGGTCACCAAAGTTATAGTGTAGCGGTGTAGGATTTCTAAGGGAAAATTTCACGACGCTAATTCCTGGAATTATGTGACATGAGGAATTATCCAAGCGAACTAAAGAAAAAAACCTTTCGCCAGACTGTTTCAGGAGGTGACTGTCACGGATTAAGTTCTATTAATCTTCTTTTCTTGCTTTTTCATATTTAACAATTGAACTCTTGTTGATAATCTTACTATACAATATTATAGAAATATAATGTAGTATAACCACTAAATATTAATGAAATTTAACAATAAACATCTTTAATTATTTAAAAGTTCTGTTATCGATAAACTATATTTGAAGGGATTTATTAAATAATTTTTCTATTGATACATATGTATTTAATAAAGAATAGTATAAATGAAAAAATTCGTAAAAGAACAGGCTATGAATTAAATTCTTATGAATTTGTACCGTAAGGTACGCGAGTCTAAAGTCAGGCTACAACTTATTTAGTATCAAGTATAATAATAAATTAGTTTAGTTAATTAAAGAATCCTTCCGCCTACGTGCCCATTAATTTTTATGACGTGAATTTATTAAGTAAACCGCACACTAGCGTCAGTTTGAAATTAAATAATACTTAGTTTTATCACGTGACGTTAAAAGTTAATATAAATCAAAACAGTGCGCTAAAAAATTAATAAAACAGATGTATTTTTTTCAATTTATGATATGAAAGTTCTAAGAAATCAGGTATGCAAATGTAATGAGTAACAGATGTATACTTTATTAGGAATAAAATAATTTAAATAATGCTTGCTTTTATGTATTATAGTTTACATACATCTGTGACATGTGTTATCGTGTATATATATATACGTTCATAAACTGTATTAACGTGACACCAAACACCTGGTATAAAAATTTAAATACAAATCAGAATGACGTGACTGGAATAATGCCATTAAAATAATCAAAGAATTAATAAATAATATGGTACAACATTTTAAATATTAAAAGGAAATAGAACACATAAAGTATAATAAAATTATTTGTAACAAGTTTATTTATTTATAACGTTTAATTATGTTTAATCTTGACATTAATTAAAATTAGAAACCGGTTGAGTTCATTATACTTAATAATTCCATATAGAATTATATTTAAATATTACTACTTCAGTTGTATGTTCCACTTTGAAGTATTACGTTAAATCATGGGGTTCCCAAAAAAAATTAACGACTTTTCAAGAAACGAAAACGGATTGTCAGATCGTCGTTCGGCGACGATAAATATATACTATGGAGACCGATATTTATCCTTGGGTTTATAATTACGAGTGTTCAATCTTTGCTAAAAAGAATAGTCTAAGCAATAGAGGACTGTTTTCGTGTAACTCAACAAAATAATTCAGATTACGCTAAAATCTGCCCTTTAACATAACTTCCTTTGCCGTTTCTTATAAATCTCCGAAACATTTAATAAATCTTCTCACCAACACGTTTAAATATGTTATCTGCTAATACTAGTTTCAAATTATGTTGCGGGAAACGGGCAGATGATGAAGCTGAGGAAGGAAGTCGGCCTGTCGCACACCACATTGTTGCGTGCCGCGTTTTAATGGCCTTTCCTGGAACAGAATGTCAAAGTGATTTCTTGATTTTCTTCCAAACTTTGTAAGAACTTTTATATTCGGCCAAGTTTTGACAATATCATGCGTGTCGATGGTAATGTAGATATTATATTTTTAATTTAATTTCATCGCTTAGGTTGGACATGTTTAGATTTCTGTTTACATTCCCTTACTAATCTATCCTGTCGTCCTCACTCCCATACAGCCGTGTAATACTATTCCTAAACACCATTAACTAGTAAGACATGGGTAGATCTAATCAGTTTCATTGTAAAAATTGATTCTAAAAAGGTCAAAATGGTTGGAACTGCCGTTGTAAAAATATTAATATGTTAATCACATCTTTTTAAAAAATTATAATTGACTGTGTATTATGTAATGCTAATCTAATCATAGTTTACTACGGCATCCCTTGATATATCCAAGCAAATGTTGTGCTATTTCCTATTTTTTATCCGTGGAATAGCATACCTATTCGTCTCTAATATGGTATATTATGTGCTAATCAAAATAAAATAATTTATTTTCGCGTACTAATATACATCAAACACATCTACTGTTGATTGCTTTCTGTAACTGTTGTCTTACTAAAAATTAACGTTGAATAGTGTAAATTTCAATCAAAAAAGAAAATTTAATTCATTGTTAAATTTTAACTTTTACTTAAATAAATTGTTGCTAAATTAAGGTCTAATAATTTATTTTTATATTTATTTTTAATTTTTAATTCTAAAAATTTAAAGATATATTGAAAAAATATGTTTTATGATTTTTTTAAATTTATTATTTATTTTTTTTAAATAAAAATTTGATTTGAAGTTTATTTATTATTTAAAATATGATGTAAAGACACAAAAACGGCGCCCACTTAATAAAAAGAAATGGTTCACAAGAAACGCAAATATGAAAAACTATTTATATCTTAATATATATAATAAAAAGAAAGCAGAGATGTCATGAAAATACCGTTTGAGGGATGTAAACAACGTTTTAATTTTTAAATAATTTTGTTGTGAGTTAATGATAGGAGAAAAATTTTTTTATTAAAGTATTAGTAGACTGTAATTTAATCTTTAAAATATTTAATAACGCATTTTTATACTCGTCTTTTTTATTAATATATGAATGTATGTATTTTTTTTATTTCGTGTAGTCTTTCTTCTTATCGTTTATTCGTTCTTAAAAAGAGTGTAAAATCTTACCTTTAAATTTTTTTTAGTTCTGTAATGATTCATTTTCCTTATCAACTATGTCTATTCCGTAAAGTACTACGTTCTACTTATCTAAGTTCTACGTTCTAAGTTATCTCTATTCCTTACGCATTGGCCTATAAGTAAGCTTCCTCTTTATGTTACTATTTTCAAATATAAATACAAATGTATTTGTATTTTTTGAAGCGAATTAAATCATAAACGATGAAATTTATCAAGATTTTTATTCAAATTTTTCAAACTTCAATTCTCATCAACGTCAGTAACCATAATATTTGTCTTATCTGTATTAATTATTTTCATAAATTATACACAATTCTCCAGTAATGTACTACTCGTATATAAGTAAAATTTTCCCGATTAGGGGATTTGGATGAGATAGGTGCTGCTGCCTGATTAGACCTTAAGCTTTCGTCATCTACGGGTCAATTTGTTTATCTTAAAATGCGATTCTTTCGAGGGTAGATCATCCTTTTTCGACTCGCATCACTTGTAAACGACCTCGATCCTTTTGTTTCCCCGTTTTCGGTTTTACAGGTGGAGATAAAATTTCGCTAGGTCAATGTTGAGATCGCCGGAATTTATATATATATAGAATCGGTTCATCATTTTTATTATACACAGTATGTATGAAAAGTTTCCGAACTAAAATAAATAAAAAAACAGATTTAAAGATAAACAAATTTACTTACATTAGCTCTATACATAGAACTCTTCTCTAGTTGTTGCAGCACTGATAGAGCCTGTGAAACGCTCTGGAGAAATCACTTTATGGGATCTCCTTCAACTGCTCGGTGGTGCAAGCCATTTGGGTGGACGGAATGTAGTCAAAAAATCGGTTTTCCATCTTCAACTTCAATTTTGGGAACAAAAAATAATCTGCTGGAGCCATGTCGAGTGAATAGGCCGGGTGGGGTAAGACGGTGATTTGATTTGCGGTGTAATAACGTGTTAAAACTGTTGCCACGTGTGTCGAGGCATGGTCGTGCAAGATTTCAAGTGCCCGGATTCCGGTACTCGTGCCAGATTCGACGAATGCAACGCATCAGGCGTTTCATTACATTCAAATAGAACTTAGAATTCACGGTTTGCCCAGTTGGGACAGTTTGGCCAGCTGTGCGCGCACTTTCGCAACATTTTTGTTGTGAACAGTTGTTGATGATCTCCCGCTTCGTTCGTCGTCATTCACCGACTCTCTACCGTCTTTAAATCGCTTCCACTTCGTGTATGCTGTAGTACGGGATGCGGCTTGTATCACAATGCTTACTGTAACGTAGAAAAGTTTCAACCAAAGGATTTTAAAGTCAAACACAAAATTTTATCGCGCTCTTCTGGTTCATGTCTCGAGCTCGCACATAGTCACATGAACACAACGTACGCGGCCGAATATAACGCCAAGTCGTCCTACGTAAGCGACACGAGCGACGCGATAAGAACAAACATTAGTTTCTTTATGGAACTGTCCTACGTGAGCGAC
>JAAAKQ030307506.1:0-10073 GCA_010016005.3 Zanna intricata
ACTACTCCCCAGGGATCCCTATTACCCTGTTCCTTCACAAAGTTGCGCCAGGAATCCCTACGCGAAGCACGAACTAATCGAAAATACCTAGCACGTTCCCTACGATATTCCATCATAAGGTCTTTGGTGAAGCGGGAAGACTGTGATTGGGTCTTCCTTGGACCTAGAACACTGCTTTGTTGAAACCTTTCGACAGGGCCACTACTTGCAAACCACAGTCACAAAGGACGATGATCCTGTTGCTGAAATAGCTTGAAAAAGTCTCAAATTCATTTTGCCTACAACCATGCTGCAGCAGTTGGAACACAGAGAGTACCACCATTTATTCAAAGCCCCGGACATATCCAAAAAGACACCAAGTGCATACCTACTTTCGCTTACAGAAGTTAACCAACCGCAATTCCCTCCCAATCCGTGCCACGGGAAACGGAATGGTCAGCGGCTTCAACTACCACAAAAGAAAAATCCTGTACCACGTCCTCTAGTGGAGCTCGTTCAGAATTCGAGCAAAAACTCTAAGCCTGGACCCTAAGAATAGTAGAAAACTTAGGCCAATTCGCCCATCTGTGCAGGAAGCGCCCCTGTTGATAGGGACGTCCATTGCCTAACCAAACTTCTCTTCTTCCGAGGTTGAGGAGATCGACGATAAATGTTCCAGCCTCCTGTTCCACTGCTGAGAATTCTGTCATGGCCGGAGATTCTCTAACCTGACTAATCCTATAAAGAATTTACGCTCACTGTCTTCATGCTTACCAATGATCTACGGGCAGCTGGGAACCTTCTGTATTACCCTGTCACTCTATGTACCTCTTGGCCACTACTCGATCAGTTTGTAGAAAATCACAGATTACGGCCTTCGTTTTGTAGAGAACGCGTGTAGGACTAACAGGGGGTATTCCCTTACTCGTTATGGGAACTTACTACCAGGAGTCGTTGCCACCTTTGATCCGTGATGAGGCGGATACGTACAAAACACAAAAGCTTTAAGCTGTAACTTACAGCTTACATCAAAATTCGAATAGAGCAAATTTTATCAACTGGGAAACAGCCTTATGTTTGATAATTATTTTCCCACGTTGGGACATCCGTTGGGAATATCGATACGAGACGTGATACTTCCCATCAAACATTTACTGTGGTGGATTTCCGTAAAGATGAGAATAATGTAGACAGGTTTTCTTCCAATTTACATTTCTTATTTCAACCAACTGGAAGTTTGATAAGCTTGCTTATTTAGGTTCTCTCAAAAATCTGTTAATGGTAAGGTTCTGTAATGATAAGCTGCAATTGGCATTTTCTCCGCATTTCGGAAACAATAGAGGATATAAGTTGTTCATGATAAATCGAAGCACATAATATTCACAATAAAAAGCGGTGACTTTCCCAGGGTGAACATGGATACTGTCTAGATTTCACACAAAGAGTTTGTGAGTTTTTTTTTGTTTAACCTCCGGAACCACCGTTAAGGTATAGTTTCAGAAAATGAGATTAATGAATTGTAGCTTGTGTGAAAAATGCCATTCCTTACCGGGATCTCCGGATGAGGAGGTTCTAGAACTCCACCTAGATTGATCTTCCTTTGATCTGGAAGTATCAAAACTGAAACTTCCTTTGATCTGGAATTGCAGTGGTGAGGCTGAAAAGAATACAACTCAACTCGAATTATAGGGAGCTTCATTGTCTGCGGCAGAGAAACTCCCATCCCACTTTGTCCGACAAATTTTTTAATTACTTAGCTATCCTACGAACAAGCTATGGATAAGTAACGATATTTTAACAAGTAATAGTAACGTAGATATCATACAACGATTTTAAATCATGGTAATAAGGACAATTGTGAAGCGCCATTGAACAATGAAATTCTCAAATATTCTTCCGACGGTTCGTGAGATTGGACAATTAGTGAGTAAAATGTTGAATACAATCAATATATAAAGAATCACGTCAGTCGTGAAATTATAATTTTCATGATAACAGCGGGGAAGGTTAAATAGCTTCTATGAGCTTGAATTAGGGGATACTAAATGGTGGTTAGTATCCCCTAACCACCATTTGGCAGTTACTATCGCCAAATCTAGTGATGTTATTTTTGTTTATAACTACAGGTTGTTTTGTCCTTCCCAGTTTCTACATTGTTTGGTGTCATCAACTTATACCGCTTGATTGTTTGTTTTTTTGACATTAATTTATTAGTTATTATTTGAATAGTTTTATTTTTATGGATTTGAAGTGAACGCGATGTTTTCTTTTACTAATGAATTTTAAGAACAATTTTTACTGATAACGTTCAGTAACAATTCATTTTTAACAAATCAATCCAAAACCCAAGTTATGGATAGGTTTGTTATGGATGTTCCTTAAGTCCCCAGTATCATGTACTTATCAAACAATTTACCATACGGTTACACTAAAGGAGCTGATTTTAAATTTGCTAGTTATAGAAAAAAAGAAATGTATTTAACGAATGTTAAATACATTTCATGTTTCTCACATTACAATGTGAGATTATTTATACGTTTATTCGTAGTTGTTTCCAATGGGTGATTTACTACCACCTAAAATTTGGCAAAGTCATAAATTTTTAATTAACAATCACTGTCCGATTTGTTTGATTGAAGTAGAAACTGATAACTGAAGATGTAAAAATTAATTGCTTTTGTACGGTCATTAGTAAAGTATTTTTTAGTCATTCTTACGTTACTAAGATGAAAAAAGAATTATAAAAGAAGTTTAAATAGAAGTAAATAAGTAGGCCTCTTCAGAGATTATTCTAGCAAACTTATATTAAATTATTGGCGAAATAAAATTTCAAATTCTCCGAGAATCATGCTGTTTTATCTAAATATCTGCTGTCAGAAGTATTCAAGTTTATAGCTACATAAGTACAAAGGATTGATGTATATTTAAATTTCAAAAGATACAGAGTAATGAAGAAGTCTCGTATTAAATGAGTTAAGGACTAGTTACAGATTTACAAATTAAATAGTATCTAAAAAATAATTTTCTAAAGTCTAATATTTTTTATAATGAATAGCTTTAAAAACAAAATAAAATTGTAATATTTTAAATAAACAAAGAATGATATTTCTTGTTTTTAGGAAAAAAACTCGAAACATTATTCACTTTTATTTGGATTTATTTTAAGTCTTATTTTTTAAAAGTTCTTTAGATTTTCTTCAAAACATTATAAAGGTATGTCTGAATTTCCATTTAATCAACCTTTGCTTCTCTTCTATTTACAAATAACCTACTTTTTACTAAAAAAAAAATAAATAAATAAAAATAATAATAATGAAATAATATAAAAAAGTAATAAGAATAATAATAATCATTGTTCTCATTACACAAGCATTGTTTCTTTCGTACACTATCCAAACTTTCTACTTCGTAGTTCTCAATTATTTCCAAAAATGTTCTCTAAATTTTCTTCTTTTTTTGTTAAGAGAACAAAACAATTCAGGTTGATGCAATTGTGATTTAAAAGCAATTTTATAGATTAATTACATTATTGGAATAATAATAATGATATATAAATTAATTGTTAAATATTTAGTGTGTAAATAAAGTTTGAATGTAATTAGTACTTTGAATTAATTTATAATAATATTCATGCATAGACAAAATGATATTACTGAATAAATATCTAGTCTCAAATAAACCAAACGTGCAGTTTCTTATTGATGTAAACGACCCGGGTTCAAATCCTGGTCAGGCATGGCATTTTTCACACACGCTACAATTCATTCATCTCATCCTCTGAAGATAAACCTTAACGGTGGTTCCGCAGGTTAAACAAAAAAAAAAATGTAATCTAGGAAGATCAGCTGAAGTCTTGACAAGTGCGGTTAGTTTTCTATTGAGCTCCAGTTGAGTGTCAAGCGAATATCCCGGCCCCGGGGGAAGATCGTGTAACGTTGCAAGAGAGGATTCAGGCTGTGCTCACTGGAGGAGAAAAACATGGGCTCTTTGAGGTACTTCGAGCTGAGTGGATGCTGGAGCGTTTCAATCGGGTGGAGGCTAAATTTTAGGTCCCACTAACAGCGGCGGATGAGGACATTGTATTCTTAACTCAACGGAAGCCAGGTTTTCAAAATGAATTTGCTAAGGTGCTGGCCGATCGGTCCTTCGAAATTAAAAGAAGACTTGACTCCGATATGTCCATGCGTTTATCGACTCTGATACCATGCGTTTATCGACTAGTAGGAGAATCGTTCCACCTAGCTTGTCATGAATCAAAACCTTGCTTTTCCATTTCTCGTATACACCCTGGAGTTATTAAGGCATCTCTTCTTAGAAATATACATCATGCTACGTTCAGTAGCCAGGAAGTCTATTGGTGTCGTGCCGGCGATAACAGAGACTACCTCTCACGAAACATATTAGTAACCCCCCGCTCAAAAAAAAACCGCTAACAGAACTCGTTGGGATCACAATAAAATGTCCCTATAACCTTTGAATCAAGTACAATGTACCCATTCGGGCGAAGAGTACAACATTATAGCCGCACAGATACGTTACATGACGCTTGGAGCATGGTCGCTTGGAGCTCTATCTAATTCCGCGGGTTTCCTTCGAGCAGCCGCAGCCCATCGTCGGTATACGCATCAATACGGTAGCCACCAGGCAGAATTCGAGCAAAAACTCTAAGCTCGGTGAGCTCCTTGGCATAGTAATAGTAATGCAAGTGCCAAGTAGTAATGCAGATTTGCGATGACGATTTAACCATTAGATCAAGCTGGTGGGCTAAAATGATTATATATTTGTAATAATAGATATGTCGAGGCATGCAGTTGCTAATTATAAATTTGACCTCTTAGTTATAGCTCTATTTGTGCTACAGCAATATAAACGAAAGAAAGTAGAGCGATTGGACGAAATTTTTGATAGCTTTTAACATTTTTTAGACATTAAAAAACGTTTAAAGTAGACGTTACAAATCTCCCTTAGTTTAAAAAAATGAGATTTTATAGATATGTCAAGTATATATATGTACATATGTATGTGAATTGACCTTTACGTTGGTTAATATTTCAGACTAACTTAACATAAGCTCTTCGAGAATGAATGAAAAAATGCCTATACTTGTGGTGTAGATTACATTAAATTTTGAATAAAATTTAAAAAAAGGATAAAAAATAGTTTTGCAATTTTTAATTCATTTTTTATTTTTTGTAGATATTTTTTGCCTACTGATACACTGTAGTCTGTTCAATTGAAGAATAAGCAACTCTCACGGACCAATGAGATGAGGATGATAAATATGACACGTAAATGAGGTAGAGTATTGTACAGACACAGGTGTGAGATCTATAGTAAATAAACACCAAAGTACACTGGTATCCATTTTCTAGTTTTTAAATCCGTACAAAAGCACTAGCTTTTACAAGGATCATTAATGGTGATTGCAAGTTACTGTATGGTTGCTACTGTACGTGCTCTGCATAGATATTCTGTGTTTGGTATTTTTCCTTACATATTACGGGTATAACGTATATGTGATTCGTATTTTTCCTAGCGTGTGCCGTATAGGTAATTTTCTTTGTGTTATCAAAAAGGATAAGGGCAATGTGTTTCGTGTATGATGTGTAAAGTAATGTTTAATCATCTAACGTTTTCCTAAGGCGTTTTAAGGAGTAATTTCTCTTAAGCACTGTACGATTTACTTTTGGTAAATCGTACCGAGATTATAGGTTATATAATGTCGGATTATATATTACATTAGAGGTTACATTTTTTTCCGCGTGCCGGGTTGCTGACATCTGTTGTCCATTTTTTGGACAATAATGGCCTCAATTTGAGATTAGTTTTAATGGAAGGTTCGCTCGCAGTGGGACTTATATCCCACCTCACCTTTGGTCGAGAATTCCCAACCTACATTCATATATACGTACAGAACGTCACACCAAAACTAATCGAAATTGATTGAGGGATGGTCAAAATGGATATTTCTGTTGAAATCTGAAAATCAAAATTTTTTGCGATATCCCAAACGCATATACCGTCTCCGTTCCGTCGTGGGTAAAAATGATATATTATTATGATATCATACCTTATCAATAAAATCAAATAATTATTTCTAAATTCCCTAGTTTTCTAGTCATAGAATTAGTTGTATATATGATTAATAGGAAATTTCATTAAAATAAATCACTCGTAAATAACTTATCAAAGTTGAAAAAATATTAATTAAATAACTTTAGCTTTATTCTATTTTTTTTAATTCCTTGTAGGAAGTAAAGGAAGTACTGTAATCGCGAAATATTTCGGTTTTCAAATTTCAACTGAACTATCCATTTTGATCATCCCTGAACCCATTTCGACTAGTTTCAGCGTGATGTCTATACGTATATATGTATCTATGTACCTCGCATAACTCGAAAACGATTAGCCGTAAGATGTTGAAATTTTGGATTAGGACTAATTGTGCACCTCCCCTTTTGATAGCAATCGATTGACCAAAAGTATCCAAAAATCCCAAACAATTTGGTTTTTGTACATTTTCTTAACTGCAGTAATAAGCCCTCATTGAGAGCTTTTCAACCATATATCATAAGTGGTACTTATTTTCATTCGATCCAGAGCAGCTTAAAAAAAGTTTAATTAATTAAATATTTGGATCTTATAAGGGAACACATTGGCAAGAATTCGAGTTCGTTTCCTTTTTTTGTAACATTTTTTTTTTTAATTTAAATATATTGATTTATTATTAATTATTAACCTGTGATTGTAAAAATATTTTACAATAAATAATAATTCAATAATAAAAAAAAAAATATGAAAAGAAAAATGTAATAAAAAATATGAATACATAAAAATATATATGTAATTTAATAGCCGTAAAGGAAGTCATGTAGCGTCCATATCAGATGTTTTAATATGAAATTTTATTCTGAGTAATTATTTAGTGAATATATTATTTTCTCATAATACGAGTACCTTATAAATGGGTTTACTACATTTACAAAACATTCATTTTGGTTTTATATTGTAATGTGCTTATTCATTTATTATTTCTTTAATATAATTTTATTTTTTAATAAGATATATTTTATTATAATAATATATTTTATATTTGTATTTTATTTATTATTGTTTTTTCTTAAGTTTCCTTAAATAGTATTTGATGTTGAAAATTTGTTACATTGCTTATGTTATATGAATTTCTTTAGTAATAATTAGGAATGCTTGTAAATCGTTGTTTTGATTTTGCTTTTAAATACTTTGCGGCAAAATTATTATAATAATATACAGTCATAAATGTTGTTTGCTGGATAGTTTTATTCGAAATATTAAAGAATGAGCTATTAAAGGGACAAATATTGTACTCGTAAAATAGAAAGAATGGATACAACCAGTGGCGGCTCGTACCTAAAATAAGTAGGGGTGCTGCTCAAGAAAATGTTTTTCTGGGCCTTTTCAAGAATATGATTGACCTTTTCTGTAAAATAACCCCCCCAAACAAAAAATGAATCAAATAGAATAACTGAAAGCAGGATAATATTCTAATTCTACACTTTGTCACATTCAAGAATATGGTACACGGTTTTTAAGCTCAATACACGTGGAGTAAAACAAAAACTACCTGCCAATAGCTCGCCAGGGTCGGCACTACGGGAGTTACAGTGCTCTTCCTACCTGCCTTATGTGCTTCCTATGTGCGCATGCGCCCAATAGTCAAACACCACGCACGTGGTGTACTACGCATGTAAAGCGCATAGTTCCATACAAAGATTTTTTTAAAATCTTTTTTATAAACTAGAGTATGGCTACTGACATTAAGCTTAAGTATTATATATTATACAAGTATAACAAAATAATTAAAAGAAAAAATAACTCATTATCATTATATTAAATGCTATCGATAATAGCAAAAGTGAAAATAGCGGATGCTGCAGTTTCATAGTGCCTATACCCGAGCCGCCAATTATACAACTACCGAAATAGGATAACAAAATAATTGTTTATTAACTAAAAAAAAGCCCGCGATGAATCGCATAATGTCTCCGGCAACCCGGGTCAAGTTATGTAGATAATCATTGAAACTTTATTTGTAACTTTATGATGAAATAATTCCTTGTTAAATTTCTAATTTTATGATATATAGGTAAATTTATAAATATAACATAAAAAAACCGATTATTCCTATTCTTGTGGTGAACGAAATGAAAGTTTAACGGTGGGGCTATTGTTTGGTTTTGTTTTGTATTCAAAATATATATAATAACTAAAGTACAGCAAGTGAATACAGAATGACTTTTGTTGATGTCACTCAGTTGTATACCGTATGCTTGACATATACTTTTATCTTACTGTAGTTTTACCGAGTCTTACTGTAATTTATCTATCACTTTAGTGAACTTTTAATTTTTTCACAATTAAGTATTTTCTTTTCTTTCGAATGAAATTAAAGATTTTCCAATAGCTGTTTATTACTTTTATACGTATTTCTTGTAATGGAGATTCTATTTCGCTCTTTAAGTTTGTAATAGTTTCCATATTTGATGTTATTTGAACTTTTCAGGATCGAACCTGGAATTATTCCGGGATTGAAGTAAATTGTAACAAAATATATTTGATTAGCCTTCTTCTATTCCTTTATCATAAAAACAAAAAAGAAAAAAGAATGAATCGTAATATATTTTAAGATTATTCATTTCAAGAAATATATTATTTTTTTTTTATTGAAAATAAAACTTAGGTTATATTTAAATTATTAAATTTTTTTTAACTAAAAATTTTAATTTTGGAAGCCAAGATGGTAAAAAAAAAAAATAACCAAAATCTTTCATTGAAAGTATTTTACTAAATTCATAAATTTAACTTATTGTTATTATTTATCATCTTTAATTAGTACATTTGCATCGCAATTTAGAAAAACATCTGCATTAAGATGTTTTTTAATGATTTAAATATTCATTAAAATGAATTTCAAAACAATTAGAATCAAAACTATTAAAAAAATTGATTTTTTTTTACATTTTGGAGCTCCTTTATCAGAGGAAGTGTTTTAAATTTTGTTGCTGATTTTATTGTTCAAAAAAATAACTTTCTAAATTACCATTTGAAATTGAGTATACAGCTTCTTTTTTTTATATTGAGAGCTGAAAGGTAAGGATTCGGGTAAAATTAAATTTTTACTAAAGTAATCTCTGATTTAGGATAATAAATTAAAAAAAAAAAAAAAACACCTTCTAAATTTGAATAAAAAAAGATACAAATATAAAGCTTTAAGTTTGTAAATTTGCAGTTGCTAGTTTTTATAGAGAGTAAAATTTTTGGCTGTATTTTTTTTTTGAAGTATAAAGATTATCAAAAAATTAAGATTTTTACATTTTCAATGTAATGATAACATGCAAGATGGATTTAAGTTTAGAATACATTTTTTAAACATTTTAAAGCAATTTTAAAAATCATTTTTTTTTCCATAGACCAGTGGGGTGGTTGGGCTTCAAATCATTTAAAAATATTGTAATGGTTTGGAGGTATATTGATGGAGAAAATATAGATGAAAAAACTTCCATTAATTGTTTTTCTGAAAGCATGACATAGCTAAAAAAATAAATATAAAGTTAGTTTTTGTGGAGAGGGTGAATATTAAATAAAATTTTTCTTAATTTGTAATATCAATATAAAAACTTTTTGTAAGAAAACTGGTTTTCTAAAGTATTTACAGTAAAAATTTAAAATTTCATTTTCACCAAAACATTCCCATTCCTTTTTTTAATTTTTCAAATATTTAAAACATTCCCCCCCCCCCGGCATAGACTATTTTCATAAACTTGTTTACCAAGTTTGAAGAAAATCAAAGCCTACAGGAACTAGAGTTATATAACCAAATACAGGACAACCTACTTACCTACAAGTAGGTACGTACGTACGTTTATTCGTATATCCATATACAAAAGTCCATTTCAGAAAAAAAATAATTGATTTTTGGATTAGGAAACATGGAAAAAATTTTTTTTCTTTATTAACAATTTATTTCAGTCAGTCAGGAATATAATTTGCTTACATCAAAAATTAATTTAAACATCAGGAAAACATTTCTGAAAGTATATGTTTGGAGCGTAGCT
>JAAAKQ030307517.1:0-10073 GCA_010016005.3 Zanna intricata
GAAATAAAGTACAAATAATGTAGATGGATCACTGAATATAAAAATACAAAGAGAAAAGATTACTGAGGTAGAAGAATAACCTGGAGGTTAAAAAAAAAGAAAAAGGTGAGAGGTTAAAAATTTTGCTAAGTTTTGTAAAGTTTAATTTTTAATAAATTTCGTTAATTAATTTTTCAGTCTTATTATATTCATCAAGTAGATATAATCGCACCATTGAGTAAATGAATTTTTTGAGTGAATTTAGACCTTAAAGAACAACTGATCTCTAGGTGTTTATAAAAAAAAATCAGATATGTTATCTGATTAAAAAATTGGAATTAGGACATTACTGGTAAAACTTTATCGTTCATTTTTCATATCGGAGAGAAGGAAGATAATCTAGATGGATGATTTCAAACTATGACAAGCGGTCCATTGGGTATAGTGGTCATATCATTGAACACTATACGAAGTGTGTAATGTGGTCACACTTTGTATTACCATTACATACAAAATGTGTCCAAGCAGACTGTTAAAGTTCTAAGGGAATTTCTCTTTTATCAATAATTTTTTGCGTTATATTTAACTAAAACAATGAATTCCAAAGGTTGAAGAGAATGCTGAAGAGTACCAATGCCGATTTAGAAGAGATAAAGACACAATGATCAGAAATTTGCAATATACTGGTATATCTGTGTTCGTTAGAAACTGTGAGAGTATCTAGTTCTGTTAAATATTTTGGTCTGGTGGTCGATTGAAATTTAAAATAGAAATCCCATGTATTGAAATTAAAAAAAGAACCAAGGGTTTGTGCTTTAAAATTGACAAAATAGTACCCCCAGAATGTATCATAAAGTGTTTACAAAGCTCTGAAACGATCCCACATCAATACAGTATTGCATGCCAGTTGAGTACTTTTATATTTACTTGACTGTAATCTAAAATCACAGAGTTATGCTAAGACAGTTTATCAGAATTATGGATTTTGCAGATTAAATACTTTATAAGTTTTTAATGATTTTAATATATTACCTTTTTTTTTCTGTTTGTTTAACCTCCGAAACCACAATTAAGTATAATCTTCAGAGAGATGAAATGAATGAATTGTAGCGTGTGTGTAAAATGCCATACCTGACCGGGATTTGAACCTGGGACCTCTAGATGTTAATATATTACTATTAAAACATTAGTTTGTTTATAAAATTTCAAGAATGTCTTTCAACAATAATAACAGATTGCTAAATAAAAAATACAAGGCATATGTAAGAGACTCATACTTGTTCTTCTAGTACATAAAAACACTTTATACATTTAGTTTTCTCAATATGGCACCACTACTATAATTATAATTTTAAAAACAATGTATTCCTACGTACCAACAATATTTTATGATGCACTTTCAGAGTAATTACTCTATCTTCGGGTATTATTTAAAACTATGAATTTGTATCCGTGCATATAGTGTTATATGTATGTAATTAAAATTTTTATATTCATAACAGTTGGTCATCATTAATTAAAATAAGTTATACGTTAAGTAGAATAAGATGTCATGTCAATAGGATGTTTACGACTGTTATTTACATACATAAAATATTTTTTAGTAAATTTTACATTTACATACGACTCAATGAATGCAACGTGAAGTAAAGAATTACAAAATATAACTAACAAAAAAAATTGCTGGAAAAAGAAACAGAAATGGTTATTTAAAATCCAAAGTACTGAAAGATTGTGTTTAAGATTAGTAGTATGGAAGAGATAATATTACGAATTTGTTATTGGATAAACTACATTTGTAAGAATTAAATAATATTCAAATAAGGATTTAACTAACATTATAAAGGTCAACAGTAAACTAAAGTTAATTATCAGTATATAATTTGTTTATAAAATAACATATGTACAAATAATGTATGTGTTCATATATAATTAATCTAAACACAATTTGTTCATATTATTACAAGTAAATTATTTATTTAAATTTAATTATAAAGTAAAGTAATGATATTCTATTATTTTGTTTAGAAGAAGTGTGGTACGTTATATAAAAGGCACTGGGGAATTTTTGGGTTTAGGTACTCCAAAATAATTTCTTATATAATATCAGTAATAAAATCTATATTGCAATGAAGATATTATTATTATTAATTTTGTGAAAGAGTGGTATTATGATAGAGACATACAAAATTTAACACGCATTATGAAAGTGCCCGCACAGAAAGCATTCTGGTAGTTTAATCCTTGAAATTTGATTTTCGTGTGACAAAAGGATTGCATTAACTCAAACGGATTGGTAGAAATCAATAATGAAGAAGAAAAATATCTTTCTTCTTCCAGTTATGCATAACCGCTTTAGAAGTCAACTACTTAAACCACTGAACAACGGCTACAAGACAATATTGAGAGAAATTTGAAAGAGCTTAGAGAGAATAAATCACTGGAGGAGATCATAAAAGACAAGTATGTAAAGAAGATTATACTGAGAAATCAAATTGCATTAAATAGTAATTAGAAGTAAATAAATAAATATTCTTTCCAAAGATTTTACAGATATTACCTTTTGATAAACTAAAATTCTGATGTGGACAACACATTTCTTTCTTGTATGCCTATTTACAAACATACATTTAAAAAAAAATAAAAAGTACGTATCGGTTTCGCTTGAGGTCGCGCTTGAGCCGAGGAAAAAGGAATTATTCCGGCGGTGCTAGATCTGGACTTAGGGGGGGCAACGTGGCAACACTGTGCTTGGCCAGAAACTCCCTCAGCAGCAGTGCCATGTGGTACGGCGCGTTGTCGTGGTGAAGCTTCCAAGAATCGGCGATGACTGGCTGCACGCGGAGGATGCGTTCGCGTAACCTGTTAAGGACGTTAACGTAAAAACTGGCATTCACAGTCTGTCCAGGGGGTACGAACTCCATGCAAACCACACCACCATGGTCAAAAAAGCAGATGAGCATGGATTTAATCTTTGACTTGCTCATTGTGGCTTTCTTCGGACGCGGGGACTTATTTTGTGCCACTCAACGCTTGGCGTTTGGTTTTCCGGTCGTACTCAAAACACCACGTTTCGTCACCGGTAATCACATTGTCAAGGAAATTTGGATTTACTTGGACACAGTTCTGAATTTTCTGTGAAATTTGCACACGATTCACTTTCTGTTCATCGCTCAGGACTCTTGGCACAAACTTGGCGCACACCTTTCGCATGGCCAAACTCTCGGTAATAATTTTTTGGACGCTACCGTACGAAATTCCTAACTCGTCAACAATCAGATGAATGTTTATGCGCCGATAGGAGTCCAGGACGCCTTCACTTTGGCCACATTTTCATCAATCCTTGTCGGCCAACCGGCGCGCAGGTTGTCTTCGACGAGCTCCCGCCTCTCCAAGAACAGCTTATGCCACTCGAACACTGCTGAGTTGCTCATGGCAGCATCCCCGTAGGCGTCCTTAATCATTCTGAGGGTCTCCGTCGCGGTTTTACCGAGTTGAGATTTTTATCCATCTCGGATCGCGACGACACTTCTTAACAGAGGTTCACGGAAATCAACATGCTTACTCTCCGCTTCCCCGCAGGCGACTGGAAAAAATATCGGTCTCTTCGGAAGGCTCTCCACTACCACGCTCAGGTGGTCCGACCCTCCTCCACCGCTCCGTTCGCGCTATATAAATTCAGACCTACTACTACCTGTATATATCCTACCTGTATATATATATATATATATATTTTATATTATTATTATTTATTGTAAACATTTTTTTTTATCAGATGTATTTTTTAATCAGAGGTTAATAATTATTAATAAATCAGAATATTTAAATAAAAAAAAAAAAAAAAATTAAAAAGAAGATGAAGTCCGATTCAAACCGATGTGTATCCTTAAAAGATCCAAATATTTCATTAATTCACATTTTATACTGCAATTACTCTGGAACCAATGAAAATAAGTACCGCCACTTATGATATATTGTTGAAAAGCTCTCAATGAGGGCTTATTACTGCAGTTACGAATAAAAAATCCAAAAAAAAATTTGATTTTGGACTTTTTGGTACACGTTTAGTTCAGTTTACTGCAATCAAATGGTAACTGGATGTTACAAAAGCCCTAAATCCAAAATTTAAACATCCTATGGCTAATTGTTCTTGAATTATGTGATATACATACACAGATTCGTATGAACATACATATGCAAAGATGTTATGTCGAAACTAGTCAAATTGGATTCAGGGATGGTTCAAAATGGATATCTCATTTGAAATCTGAAAACCGAAATCTTTTGAGATTACAATATTACATAATACTTCGCACAAAGAGGTAAAAATCGACAAACGGCAAGAAATTATTGTAAAAGATTTATTTCTATGAAAATCTACTTTTTTAACTTTATTTAAAACTGTAAAAATAAAATAATTAAATATTCATTAATCACTTAAATAAATGTGTGATAGCAGAGTGACTTTTAAAACATTATACCTTCAGTAGGATAAACAATTATAATCATTGCAAAGCAATGATACTTGCTACAAATCCAATTTGAAGGTAAAATTAACTTAGAATTTTTATATTATAGATATACTTTTTTTTAACCTCCGGGACCACCGTTAGGTATTCCTTCAGAGGATGGAAATGAAAGATTTGTAGCATATGTGAAAATGCCATGCCTGACTGGAATTTGAGCCCAGGACCTCTGAATGAAAGGTCAAGATGCTACCATACGCCAGGGTCGAGATGCTACCATACACCAGGAGGCCGGCATTATTGATATACTTAGATTTTTTTAGTTGAATTAGTGGCAATGTCACAAGAATGGTCTGCCAATGAACTGGAAAAAAATAATTAAAATAATAACTATTTAAATTACTTTTTTGTATAAAATAATACAAAATATTATAATTGTATACAAAAATTATATTATAAATATAACTGTACATTTATACAATTATATTTAATTGTATAAAATAATAATTATACATCACGCTAAAAAACAATAAACAAATAAAAGAAGAGATTTCTAAATGATCACTCACCATTATATGGACAACCCTGAACTTCAACACGAAGACAAACTGTCCTTCTATGCACACTGTAAGGTAATATTCTTATTTGACTGGCAAAAAAAGGAGGCATTAATCTATGGCTCACAACAGTTGATGTATCGCTATTACCGCTTAAAATCTGTAAAAAAAATTAAAGTAAAAAAGTTGGTATTAGAAAACAATAATACATACAGAGATTGTACATCAATATAATGAAGTGATTGGCGCAAAATTACCCCAGTTACCATGTCCACAAGAAAATCGGAAATATATGTATTGTACAAGTATATATAAACTTTTGAACTGATTCTTGATTTAAACTTTTGAACTTTTTGGGGTCTGGAGGATGTAAAACACGAAGATATGTCAAACTTTTTTGGAAATCGAATCATTACCCATTACAATAGGTAGTTTTCTTATGAAATCTATCTAAAAATAATCTAAAAAATGTAAATTACCATGCATACATTAAAGTTAAAATAAATTTGTTACAAAAAAAACAAACAGTTTTTACTCTTTAGATGACCCTCATATTTCATACTTTATTTCTCAGACAAGCAAGCACTCTGCCATTTTTATACAATAAGAGAAAAAGTATTCATAACATTAAACACAATTTATTTAAATCAAAAATTGTTAAGTTTAATAAAATTTAATTTAAAATATGTATTTTCATGAATATAATAAAAATGTTCTCATAACAAAACTTAATCTAACATAAGTATGTTATACATTAATTGAAAATTTGTCATGTCATTTTTAAATTCTATATTGAATAAAACAACTTCTTTCTAATTATAAAATTTATTAAAATTAACAACAACTTATTTACAGGATGGATGAAAAGAAAAGACTGTTAAAAGGAAAATATCACGGTAAAAAGCATAAGTTTATTATAAGAGATGATAAAGCTAGTATATATGAGGGTGAGTTATGATGAAAGAGTACAAGAAGAAAACAGGAAGAGAATCAAGGGTGAGGGATAAAAAGACACAAACAAGAAGGAAGAAAAAGGCAACGAGTGAGGAGGGAGAAAAAGAGATAAAAGGAGGGAACGAAAGAGCGGAGAATCAAGCTGCAATGTCTGTCAGTAGCAAAAGATGGGATCAGAAGCATTGCCATTCGTCCAAGAGACTTAAAATAACAAGACAAAACCATTTAGGGATTACTAAACAGTTGACGAGGTCTTTCCTGACAAGTTGAGCTTATAAGACTTTCCTACTTTGTACAAAACTTTTACACATACTTTTTAATTAATTATGTCATTCGAACAGAGGCTGCATTATATATATATATATATATATATATATAATAAGCATAAAAACCATTAATGTAAACCTTCATGTTCTTCAGAGCATTAAATTATAAAGGTAAATATTTATATAAGTAAAAGTATAAATATTTGACTATTATACCATCGCTACTTTGTTTTCTATGTTAAACGATTATAATATAGGCACATAAAATTTAGTCGACAGAATAAAAAATATATTGCAGAATATTCTTATCAGATATATAATTGTAACAATTGGTTAACAAGTTATTAAACCAGCAGTAAAATTTGGTTTATAGTTCAAATACAATTCTGGGGATAAGCAAAATAAGTATTCCTCGGTTAAGTCTTTTGAACTTAAAAGGCAAAACAATCTGTTGGAGTATATTTTTGAGCAATGTTGAAATTGTTGATTGATAATCTTCTTCTCTCATTCTGGGTAAAAATACCATGATCTTTCAATGAATTGAGAGTGAGAGGATATTACACTACCTGAAGAGTTCATAAAGCACCACTTTTGATTATTTTTCAGTTTCTTCATGGGTCCTCCCTTTCTCAGTATTCAGTTGCTTTTTCCTCACCTTTGATCATTTGATTTGGAGAATTCTATTACTTTTGGCTTTATTCTCATAAGAACCGATACAGCAACCTGTTCTATATTTGTAAATTCTGCCTACAAATCTATCTGAAGATTTTGTTTCATATTTTGATGACTAAAAGAATCCAGACTAGGATTTAGGTGCTTATCCAGTAAATCCAGACCCCTCTTAATCTCTCAATAAATATATTTATAACACACACACACGCACGCGCGCGCGCACATACACACACACACTTGTAGGTCAATGTGTGTGTTCAGACCTATAAGATTTATATTTAATTTTGGTAAGAAACAAACAAATCTTTATTCTGATGGGAACATAAAAATACAATATATACAAATTATGTAATAGAAGATAAAATATAAAAACAAATTATTATCAGATAAAACAAATAATGTTTAAGGTCCATATTAATCAGGACCGCCGCGAGGGCCTTGAATCCATCAAATATTGTAGTCTCTGAAAAAAGTCTGTTCGCGACTCCTTTAAGAAAAACTGGGAACCAAAAACTGGGAAAAATCGGGAACCAGTTTTCGGCTTTTCTTCGTAGTATTGTTACAAATTTACAATTTCCGACAGCAGGATTTTCATATTTATTCACTGCGCGATCAATATTTCACGCAATTACTCCGTAATTATTTAAACTTTTCGTTATTCAACTTCGCTTACTGTCGCCCGGCATCTATCAGGTTGTATCTATTTTATTCTTTTTCCTCTGCTTAGTCAATCTGTCCGATTCAAAAAACTTCTACAGAGCGCTGAGGGCGCCACCAGTCGATCAAAAAAATATAATAAACCAATGTACAAGCTTGGAAAGTCGCTGATTAATATGCTTTAGAATTAAGTGGTCGATTTTGTTCTTTCGGCGTTAGGTTAGCTGCCCTATGGGTTTGTGGGACGTTGCTCAGTAGTCAACTAAGACGTCAATTTTGGCATGGGATCATCGATTAATTTCTAAAGTCGACTATTTTCTTCGTTTATTTTGTACAATACTAGTCGGACAGATCAATATCGAAGACTTAATTCTTCGACTAATATTAGTCGTTAGTCGGGAAAAGTAAATAATAATAAATAGGCGTACCCACACGCTGATTTTTGACTCATATGACGCCAGCTTTGTTAATTTCTGTGCAATTTATTAATTTAAATAAATCATTCTTTCACATTATTAATATTCTATCACAGTTTCTATTTAAGTATGCACATAAATATTTTATGCAATGTATCTTATACTAAACAGTGTGTTTAATTAATCTTTGTATTTGTTGGACGTTGGTAAATAAGCTTCTGTAATTATTTATTTATTATTTAAGCTTCTGTAATTATTTATTAGGTCTTGTTCATAAGTCAAGTAATTTTTTTTTTCGTAATTATAAGTTAGTTGGTCTGCCCCCGTTAAAATTGTTTAAGAGTTGAACGTCCCGTTAGACTTTTTTTTTTTTTTTTAAGATGAATATATTTATTCATATGTATTTAATTTTTTTTTTTTAGGGAACAATTCTTCAACAACAGCAATGTGTAAAAAAGAACTCAAAAGAATATTATGATTACAGCAATTAATTGCTAAACTGACATCAATAGATCCAAGGTATCATTCATAATTCACGAAAATAATGTGCAAGGATAAAGGAAAATCTAAAAATTGACTTGTACGTAGGTCTAACAAACAAGTCAAAATTTTTGGCTTTATCTTAATTTTTTTTTTCTTTGACCTCCGGAAACACCGTTAAGGTATATCTTCAGAGGATGAAATGAGATGAATGAATTGTAGCGTGTGTGAAAAATGTCATACCTGACAGGGATTCGAGCCCGGGACCTCCGGATGAAAGGCCGAAACGCTATTTTTTTCTTCATAAAAATGTTTTGGTAGGCCAGTTATTATAAAAGTCAAATTATCTATATTACCATCATTCTATGTAAATGGAGAATAAAATCTACTTAACTAAAAATTATTATAATGATTTTTATAATACTGTTTGACAACTAGATGTTTTAAGTTGGAAATTTTTATAAGTGAAATATATGTAAGGTAAAAATACCAAAATGATAATTAACTGATAAACTTTTTATCTAAAAACCTTTTAGAACTTTTATAAAGTATGTTTTCCTATTTGTCAATGTGAGAGAAATTCTATTTCAAAAATAGTTAATTGAAAAGGGATCAAAACTTAAAAGTTAAGTGGATTCTAACTTATGACAACCAAACTGAAATACAGTGCGTGCTGACAAATAATATCAGACATGTTTGATAAACAGTTTAATACGTTACCAGTTATAACTTAAAATACATGTCAAAATAATTATGTAATAAACTATTCCATTAAATGTGCTTTCCTATATAATTCAGAGTAACAAAAACATATTTATTTTAATTAAACATTATTTAATTACAACTGCGAATGAAACTGTAAATTTAATTTTGAATAAAAATTAAATATGATTTACCTATGATGGCCAGAAATTAAAGTGATATAACAAGTTGGAATAATTTCAAACTTGAAATTATTCCAACTTGCCACTAACTGACTAAATTTTGACAAACTTTCTGTTCAAAATACATTAGCTTGTACATCTAAAAGTTTATTAACATTTTCATTTATTGAGATAAGTTAATTAAGTACATCATATTATAATGGACACCTTCAAATGCTAGTCAAACTTTATGGAATGATAAATTTAAAATATATTTTCATAAATCATTCGACACATTGTACATTAGAATAAAAATACATACTCTAATTTATTTGTCTTAATTGAATATTAATTTGTCTTAATTTTTAAAATTTACAGTGAAACCAAAACTTTTAAAACAAAACAAAAATAAAAAATAATCTAAGAATAAAATAATGTAAGTTAATATAAAATATTGTTAAAGTGTTCTTAATACTCTTATCTTAAATGTACTGCTCTATTACAGTTGTGAATAGTAATCTTCTTTATATTGGTTCCAAGAGGTAACATTGGATTAAATTAAATTTTACGAGGAAGCCCACCAGGCTGGTCTATTGGTTAATGTGACATCACAAAATCAGCTGATTTCGAAGTCGAGAGTTTTAAGATCCAAACCCTAGTAAAGATATTATTTTTTAGTTTTTTTTTTTTTTTTTTTTTGGAGGGCGAACAACGCCTAAGCGTTATTATCGCCCGGATTAAATCTGTGTTATTAAAATCTAAA
>JAAAKQ030307561.1:0-10073 GCA_010016005.3 Zanna intricata
CACGCGCTGCCCTTGAAATTACTTATAAATATAGTGTGCGCATTTTAAAACTTCCGTAGAGGAATCGAGTGAAGTCTGAAAGCTCTAAAAAACATGATTCTTCTTTCTGTGACACATTGCGATCGCGGACTGTATTGATACGGCCCGGGGGCCGGATGCGGCCCACAGGCCGTATCTTTGACATAACTGCTGTACAGTTTCAACAGTTCTGCTGAAACAGTTGTTCTCATTCTTTTCCACCATGGAGAAGATCCCACCAATTCATAATGTTGCTTGCATCCGTATCGACAAATCTATTTGACCAAGGATTGGAGCTGAACAAGAGTTAAACAATTTCAGCTTCTTCTTGACTTCATTTGAATTTGTTATTTTCTGTTACTTTGGTCAGCACCCCTCATCCAATGGTTGATGATAGTATAAGCACAGTCTAAGAACACTTCTTGCTTCGTGTTTGTTCTTCAGCAGCAGCCAATCATGTACAGCTTTTAGTTTTTCTAATTTTTTAGGTCCAGTAATGACTTCTTAATTAAGATGACAAAGACCAAAGTATTGTACTTCTTCACAAACGAGATTATGGACGATTTTTCATAAGTTTTGAAGATTTTCTTCTACAGAACAACAATCACATCATCCAGGTAGACTACAGTATTCACAGATTAAAATCATCCAAGGCTACTCCCCAAATTAATCAAATGTTGCTGGTGTACTGCATAGTCTAAAACACATCACTGGGAATTGCCACAAACCTAGTCCAGTAGAAAATGCAGTCTTCTCCTTGTCTTCTGGGTGCACAGCAACTTGCCAATCTCAACTCTTAGAATTTAGTGTAGAGATTTTGCAACTTGAAGCATGTCTAGAGAGTTATCAATTTATGGTAAAAGAAAGCAGTTCTTAATTCATAACATCGTTTAGTCTTCTGTAATCCACGCAGAAACACAATTTATCATTCTTCTTCTTCTTGACTAGAACAGGAGGGGACTAAGGACTGTCTGAATTTTCAATGATTCCTCCATCATATCCTTCACCATCTAATCAATTTCATTTTGCTTTGCTAGAGGGATGCATGGAGGTGGTTGAATGATTATCTGATGTCTCTGTCGATACAGTGATACACTTTATTTGTACGGCTGTAAGAATCATTTCTGTTGCAAAGAAATCTTGATATCTGATTATAAACTGTCATAGTTTCCTCTATTCTTCCACCCTTAATGCAGCACTAGCAACAAATAATAATTTTTGTAAGTGTTAATCTATTCATATCTTCTTCTACAGCACTTTCTCTTCCAAATTTCTAGAAGTTGCTCAGATTACTGGTTCATAGTTTCCCAGAGCGGTTCCTCATAACATAATTTGTTCTGTCATTCCAAGGTTTACCACCCAGACAGAATCTTCCTTTTACTTGAAATTAATGAATGACCAATTTGAACATTGTAGCTGGATATCGTACTGATTCTGTAACTCCTACCACTGCCCTGACAACTCAGCTATCATTTCCTTCTCGCTTTGACCTGGTATCGTCTACCTAATAACACCCAGCTGAACATCGTCCATTGATTGGGCCCCACGTTGCTACCTTTTCATTATTCAGTCACAGGAGACATGTCAGACATCCACAGTCACATTGTAAGCTTGCAGGAGGTGTCGAGATCAAGGAAGAAGTCACCCTTAATCTGAGCAACAAATACTCATACATGAAGAGAGCAGCCACCAAGCTGTAATGCTGTAAGAGGCTTTGCTGATAAATCGAGTCTCCAGATACACTACTGATGACATACAGCTGATCAAGTTTCTTCTTTTCACATCCACTGACAATGTCTGGCCTAGCAATGAAATTAAGTGCTCCCAAGTCTATTGTTATCTGGCATATATGTTCTTATATTAAACCATTGACGACCAGGCTCTCAATATTGGCATCTTATTGTAGAGACATTCAACAAGAGTTGGCAAGGTGAGACTGATGATTGTGTTGGTTCTCTTCTCCATTGATCAATTGCTTCTTAAATTCGTTGCAGTCAATTTTCAAGTGCACTGTTCCATCAAACTAGTCAAAACTTTGTTCTTTGGTTGTATAGCAGGCATTTTTTGTTCTCCCATTTAACTGTTTTAGTAACGGGTGTTTTCACTGAATTCTTGACAATTTTCATTGACTCATCGCATCAGACTCCAATTCTTCAAGGCAAGACATTGGCATTGGCTGCCTCCAGTCACAGACTCTGAGTAAGCCCAAGAAGAAGGTGCCCAAGGTACCTCTAGGTAAGGTAAAAAGAAGGTTGACCCAAGAAGATCATCTTGATCTCAACATCCCATAGTCTGTAGATGAACAAATGTGCTGCCTCCTCCTGAATGTATACAGTGGCAACCCAATAAAAGGTCAATGGGGTAGTTGTTCAACTACACTGGTGAATAACAGCATCCCATTGGCCTTCTGGACTTATTCCTGCAGCTCACCCCAGAAGTAGCCACCAGGTTGTCCTGTTCATAGCCGACCATAGATAGTGGAATCTGAAGAACTTTTGCTGCTTAGCCTTGAAGTGCAGTGATCAAGAATGTGGCCTTCTCCAGTGCTGTCTAACAGTTATGACTGGATGCCACCTTGTACTGCTGCTTGAAGACAACCTACAGTGTACTTCTGTCACAATCGGATGGTTACACCACCATAGGATGTCTCATCGATGCACCTAATTCTTAGTCGTGTGAACTGCTCCCTGACACTCAAGCTACTTCCATTGCCCGTTCAATTTCTATAACTTTAAAACATAAGTTCTTGGGTTACTATTAAGTAATTGTTAAACCTTAACACTTTCTACTACTTTTTCTAAGTTCTGTACTAGGGCTACCAATTTATCCTGAATGTGAGATGTATGATTATCTATTTCTTCTAGTTTATTCACATTTTCATTCATACTTTCTTTTACATTCACTTTCATTTTACTCATACTTTCATTCATCCGTATTAACAATTCAATAGTCATTATTGGTATTGGTCATCTTATGAAAAAATTTACAATCGAAAAAAATAAATAAAAAATTATTAGTAACTTAAAAGCTAACTACTATTGCTATTAAAATTTAATACTAACCCAAATTAATAAGGCAAATATAAATCAAACAGTATGCAAGAAGATGAAACCACCAACAAATTAAAAAGAAAATAATAAATACAAAACCAACCTTAAAAAATTAGCACTGACTGATCCTAGCACACTTAATATCCCACTTCTGACCATAATGTCACATGTTCATGGTTTGACAAAGATAATGAGAGAGATTGAATAAGCAAAAATTTCTTATAAATACAAGGTATAGAATAGCAATTCAAATTAAATAAAAAATTAATTTTATAATTGAATTATAAACCCCAAAATATAATTCCAATTTACTAAAACTTTGTAATAACCAATACAAACTAACATTGGAAATTAAAGAATTCGCTTTTTATGAGTATTACTATTCATTTTATTGGGTACAAAAGAACTACACAATTTCAAAGTTAATGGAATCCATTCAAATACTCTAAATCCAAATTCTATTCTAACATTTTACACAATCTAGTACATAAATTTAATTTTGATGGATAACTATTATATACATTAACTGTACAGAATATGAAATCCATCTTGAATATGAAAGTATGAAAAGAGCCCTTGGTGGATACAATATAATTACTTTTCCAGACAATTACTAAATTAAACAAGAAATATATTGCATTTAAAATTTATTCAACCCATTATGGGTGACTAGGTTGAAAATATGTCACTGCAGTTTTATAAAGTGCAAAAAGATTGTTTTCATACATTTAATCAAACAAAGACACTATCACCATTAACCCTCATTAAAAATCAGATTTTATTAACTTATGTTATATGTACCTGACTCTTGACTTAAAATATTATCTCCTCATTATTTAAAATTATAACTTTGAAATTACAGTACGAAAAAAGAAGTTGTTAAAAAGACAGTTGACAGATCTCTTAGTAGAAAAGCAGGAGAAAAAAATAGACCTAATCAGTGTATAATAGTAATTTTGAATTTTATTAAAATCTGCTAGCTAAAATTGGATGATCAGATAAACAGAGAAAAGACACTACAGTTTTTTTTAATGGATCCATGTTTCTATTATTAAAACAAAAAATAATTAAAAAAACTTTAATATTACCTGGCCTATTGGGTGATTCACATTCTTCACTGATAGCTTGACGTAACCATCTTTTCTTGCCTGGTCCAGGTCTTGTTGGGGAATCATCCAGTCCAGGAGGTGGAACTGTTGGAGGAGAACCTGGATCTGGAGCTCTGAACCAGTTATTAAGAAGGCCCTGTAAAAAAAAAAAAAAAATGACATCTAAAAAATTGAAATTTAATGGTTATTACATTTACAGTTATTGCAAAAACATTAACTCTTACAAAATGACCAATGCCTTGTATAGTCGATTTCACAAAATTCCAATCGATACATTACTTTGTGAAACTAACCTCAAATATAACAGCCATTAATCAAAAATCAATTTTTCTGAAAAAATTTTGATAAAGCAATGTATTTCTAGGGTTGAATTAACATGCTGAAGAAGACAAAAGAAGATCATCCTACTCTGTCAGAATGGATGCTTGTTCTTGAAATGATTACGTGATTTCTATTCGCCTAATGGCAGTTTTGACATCTATATTTTATACAACATGTACTGGTTCTAGCTCACTTAACATTGCAACAAAGCTTTAAAACAGGGTTTGATATATCATTAAATGCTTTATACTTATTTCACACCTTTCAAAGGATGTCACTTCCCAAATGTTCCAGGGGTCATAAATCATTTTTATAAAGGAGGCAGTTTACAGACTTCCTTAAATGTTCTAATGCTCTGACAAAAAATTCAAATAGCAGCATGCTTCTCTTTTAATCATATTATCAAAACTATTGATAAGACATTAACTTCATAAAACTACAAACCTTTTTTGTCTTTGGAAATTTGAAGCCAGGAGCAAGAGGTCCAACAGCAGCAGCAACAAGCAAGCATGTGTTTGACAAAGGTGTTGGAGGTGTATCACTACTACTTGTACTATGCCCACTCGTATTTAATCTTTGCAAAGTACCATCCTCATCGTCATCCTCTTCTGTATGGTCATCATGATCCTTGCTGTCATTCTGATAAGATGGCTGTCTATTGTAAACACTTCTGTCTTCATTGTGTTCCTTGAAACAAAAATCAACAAATAAATTACACAATGTTATAATAACTAAAAAGGAAACCATACACTTGTTCATAAATGAACAGCATGAATTGTTTTATACCAGTGTAAAAATAAGTAGAGAAAATGCTAAAAATGCCCCTGAAAAGGCAATTTTTAATAATTTAACACAATTCTTGTGTTTCATTAATTATATACATACATACATGCCTTCATAATCTACTAAAAGTTAGTTGCTTTTATATGGTCTCAATAATCAATTCCACTCATAGCCGAAAAAAAAAAAAATTATCCTCTTCCTATACAGTAGTCTTCTGAACATATCACTGTGTTATAAAATCTTCTGTTCTCATTTCCCAAACAACCATCCACGGTTAACCAATCACAATCTCATCCTACCACTTTTACTAATGACTCCTTCACCATTATCTCTAACTACTTGGAACTTATTGATAAATTGGCAGTTACTAAAGTACTAGGTTTTTCCTAAACTTAATTTGAATCTATGTTCATTACTGTACAGGATTAAAACAAAATAAAACTTATCAATCTAAAAAAACATTACGCAGAATAAACGAATGCTTTAACACAGAGAGAGCAGTTTTACAATATTATCAAAACACATTAAAGAGGAATAGTGTACAGTAATTCCCATGCTACGCTGAATGCAGTGAGGGGTGTACCACACATCAGCTTTACAAACTTACAAGCACAAAATTAATTTAATTAATATCAGATACCTAAAAATCTGACAAAAAATGTTTTGACAATACCAAGGGTATCACAATATGAAAATTAGGGCATACTAATGCCTACTGTGTGAAGTATAATCTAAAATAGTTATTCTGAATACATGATCAAAGTACAACTCACACATACACAGAATCTTTACTAATAAATTAAAAACTATAGCACAATTGTTATTATTACTACTATTGTATAATTAGATATATGAAATAAAATATATTAATATTTTATTTCTACTGCCAGTGGTCATTTACCTTAACATCTGTATAATTATTTTGTGCCGACAAAGACATCAAAAGTCCAGCTGCCTGACTGACACCAGGCATAGATTGTTTTCTAGGAGATGGCGACTCTTCATCTGCTTCATTATCAGTCGAATGGCCAGAATCTGTATCATCATGATTTTCAATAACACGATTTCGAGAAACCGATCGAGAATTAGTCGATGAATTCCTCGATCTTCGTACTGCTCTTCTCGCCCTCGCTCTACTGACTGGTTGATGTATAGGATGAGATCGACCTCTTCCTTTTCGCCTTTGAAAATTAATAAATGAGCAAAATAATATTATTACAATTAGAATTGATTTAATTTGAATAAAGTCAAACTACCTTAAAAATTACTCATTTCTGTAGTAATTAGTTTTCATTATTCACAATAAAATATTACATTTGGAAAACCACAGATATAAATCATTAGGATTAGACATATTTTTTCATGAGTACAGATTTTAACAATTACATTCCATGTACATACATAGGTTATTTTTTTCAAATATTTCAAAATTACTAGTCTGCCTCTTCTTTTTATATAAAAAAATGATACTTGTAAATATTTTTTATTAGTAACACATGGCTAATATTACTTAGATCTAAGATCTAAAGCATTAATAAATAGTTTTTAAATTTTTATTGGTAAAAAATCCTTTGCTGGTAAAACATAAATAAAAATTTTTGATCTTATGAACTTCTATACTTTAAAATAAGGAAACAACTGAGTGTTTCCTTATTATAAAATGTCTTTTGAAAAAACTAGAGAATATAATTGTTACCAATAATTTATTTTACTGCGTAACTCATCATAAAGTAGCAAAGAGAATAGAGCATATATATAATTGGATTCAAAGTAAATACTGAAATGTTTAATTTCGCGCATGACATTTTACAAAATGAGGTCAGGCCCGTAATAGAATTTCTAAATACTTAAAACATTTAAGTAGTTAAAAACTAAGAGTAAAAATTTACACTCAAGTATAAAATACACTTACACTTAATTAAGGTGTTTAGTGTAAAAATTCTACTAAAAGTCTCATTTTAAATGTCAATGTTAAAAAATAGAATTTATTTACAAGCCTTTGCAACAAGTGTATCCAATGTTTCTGGCAGCTAATTTTCAAGATTGATTCCAAAATTACAAAATGGGTTAGATTAAATAAAGTGAAAAGATTTATTTAAAAAAAGAAGAAAAAAGTCTTCTTTACTTAGGTATTATATTTTAACATCTTTGGTTATTTACAGTGGATATAAAACAAGCAGACTGATTTTATTATCACATTTGTACTACACACATGAATTACCTTCGCCTCCTAACTGAATTATTTTTATTTTGTGGACCAGGTTGTTCTTCACGATCTTTCTCCTTGTTATGTGCCATCTTACTTTCTGCTACAATTGATTGTTTCTCTTTATCCATATCGGTAGAATCTTTTCGTTGCTGGGCTTGACGTGCAGCCTCTTGTTTTCTTGCTTGATCCTTTTCCATTCTTTCAAATGCTTTCATTATCGCTTCCATTTTTCTTTCTTCTCTTGTCTATAAAAAAATTTTAGTTTAAAGAAGAAAATTTACTAATCTGACCATGAAAATGAATAAAACCTAAACTATTGTAGTTAATTATTGCTTCTATTCTGTGAAAATGTACCACCAGCATTCAAATTAAACTGAATATGAAATTAGTTTGCTTTTAAAGGCTAATCAGCTTTGCGGAATAATAAGTAAAATAATACATACATATTTTTATTCATGTAAAACAAAAAGTTGAAATTTTATATGACTACAAGAGCTCTATTAATAATTAGTTCGTTCTATAAACACTAAACTAAATTCTACATTCTGAAATCAATTATTTTCAAATGTTCTACAACATATAACATTGATCAAATTGTTAAATTTTACCAGCTCAACTTCCATTCATGAAAAAGTCAAATTACCTTCTAGTGGTGGGACAACTTTTTATTTCAATATTTAAATCACTGAATTATTTGGCTTCAATCAGTAAATGACTTTCTGAGAAAAAGTATTATTTTAATGGACAGACATTAATAAGGAATGTATTTTAACATTTCAGTTAACTGATTTATTGCATCACAAGTCAGCTGTTGAATGATGCAGAAGAGATTTAGCTAATGGCAAACAAGATAAAATATTAGTAAATAAAAATTTCCTGTTAATTATTAAGCCAAAACATATTGTGTAAATTAATATAAAACAGAATTATGCATGTAGACAAATGAACGAGCTCATGCGTGTCTACGCAATGAAAATTAACTTTTTTAATTTAAGAGTTAACATCTAAGTTACTAAGTGTAATAAGCTCCTTTTCAAGTCTGCCAACTAGGGCTTATATCTTCTTTTATTGTGAGTGTGTGTGTGTGAGAGAGAGAGAGAGCACACGCATACTCACAACACAAACATTCAAATTGCTTTTGTTAAAGCTACATAGAATTGGCATAAATTTTCCTCTACACTTATTAAAAATTTAGTCTGATGGCAAAAATGTTGGTATGTATAACTTCATTTTTAATAATGTACTAAAAATGCTCTATAGTGGAGACATAGCTGGCCACCATGTTTGCACAGGAAGTTCTGACAAAGTTCAATCGCATGAAAAGATTAACTTAAAGACACAATTTTAAATATTTAACAATTTAAAGATTGTTATTACTTAAGGAATAACAATTTAAAAAAAACTGCAAATAAATTTTTCAATTCATTCTACAGTTACAGAGGAACAAAGATGCAGTTTAACTTACTATCCAAAGAATAGTTACGTTTTTAAAAACAAAAAGGGAATTTACTAAATATAACATTCACCATATTCAAATTACAGTAAAGCATTCATTATCCAAATCAATTAAAATTGAATGTCAGGAAAGCAGAATGGTATATTGGAAAAAATTCTTCATTATAAGGCCTAAGAAATGAAGTTACATGTAATTTGCATAACTTATATAAAGGTTGCAGAACAATAAAGCTATAAACAGACTACAGTAAAACAATATAAATCAAGATTTTATTTTTTTATATTATTTATATACAAATATTTTAATAAGAATAAATTAACTTTACTCTGTAGAAATATTGCACTTAAAAAAAATCAATTTTTAATGAAAAAAAAAATCAGAATTTTAATAAGTCCAGAGGCACATGTTTTCTTGCTATCTAATCTGTATGGCATGACACTTCAAAATTGTGAAAGACATACCATGCACTAACTGTACTATATGAAAAGCAATTCAAGTTACTGTGCAATAATATAATATCCTTAAGGGATTCCAGATAAAATTCCACATGCTGAATGTTTCGATAACACAAAGCAATTGAGGAAAGATTGACCTAAGTCTATACAAGACTATACCTCCTCATTACATATCATAAATATCACCCTCATCTCATCAGGCCATGGGGTGGGGGTGGGGTTGCTTAATGTTTACTAGTTGACAGAATGCGACGTACACATTAAGAAAGAAAAATAATAATGTTTGAGTAACAAATATTCTAATGTATTTACACTTGAAGTGCAAGTAAATAATAAGAAACACATCTTTGAAATAACTATATCATCTCTTATGAGTATTACATTACTATGTGAAACATACAAAACTAATATATTTTAAGCCCAATACGTATTTCAAGATGAGGATTAAGACTTTACAGATATTTTTTTCAAATATGGCATAATGACGGAAAGTTCAGAGTTAATAGTTAATACTCTACTTACTTTATACTATGCCTTTTTTCATAGTATAATCAATTATGGAATTATTGCATGGGAAGGTGCTTATTCAAATTTACTAAATTTATTACAGTCTCAACAGAACAAATTATTAAAAATAATCTACAAAAATAAATTTAATATCAATAATAGACC
>JAAAKQ030307572.1:0-10072 GCA_010016005.3 Zanna intricata
TGAGAAAAGGAAAACAAAATAAATGGTTCGTGTCAAAAAAACCCCCATCAATGTAAAGAACAAAAGCACGTTATATAAAAAAAAAAAAAAAAAAAAAAAAAAAAAAAAAAAAAAAAAAAAAAAAAAAAAACTTCAAGAAAAATAACTGGAAAATTTTTCGTAAAAAATAATATTTCTCATTCAAATAAATTTTAACTTACTTATCATAATAATTTTCTTAATATTGTTTCTTTTCTTATTTTAATTAATATGTAGGATTCATATATAAAATTATATACGAGCTGTATTTTTTCTAGGCATTGTTTTACTCTAAATAAAAATAAATTAAAACAATTTAAAATAAAATTAATTAAAAACGATGTAATAAAAACACGCTAAAAAAAATGACAAAAAGTTTTGTAATTTATTTTTAGTACTTTTTTTTTTATAAAGTCGATGCTTTTAAAGCATTACTTACTTTTAAAGCTTATTTTATTATTGTAGTGTGTTTTTAATTAATAAAATCTGTTTTTACAATATTATTTATAAAAAAAAATTTTAATTAAATTTTTCCACGTTTTGTATTTAATTTTTTTTTTGTCTATTTGTATTCCTGAAATTTGTAATGATTAATGATTCGATTTCTTTTATTAGAGTTACCTATAAGTATCATGCAGTTGTAGGCTAATAGTTTATAGTACTAAACGTTTTTTATAATGAAATAATAAAAGGGCGGAAAAAATGATTAAATTGGTTTATGATTAAATTTTGCTTTTACAAATACTATTCAATAATTAAGTACAGTTTTCTTTTATCGTTTTTTATTCAGTAGAGTTGAGTTTAGTTCTGTATTGACTAAAATTGATTGGCTTTTAAATAATAACTTTAATTAAAATTTGCTGACCCATAAGAGTAGTTTTTATTTTTTATATTAATTAATTATTCGTTATGTACTCTCAGCATTTATATATATTATAAGTAAATAATTTTGCCAATATTATTAAATTTATAGTATTAAAAAAATATTACAAAATAAAAAAAAAATATTACAAACATTTAAAAGCTTCTATTTTACACATATTTTGATGCTTTCAGTCTACCTTATTCTAGTAAAAAAAAAAAAAATATATATATATATATATTTGTCATTAATTATCAGAAAAGTTTTTCTGATAATTTTCTATGACATCGATAACTTATTGAAGGATATACACCATCATCGATAAAATAAATAAAAGTAGAACATTAAATACGAATTTTACCTTGGTAGAAAACGGGTTGATACATTATGAACGAGATTATAATGACTTTTATTTGAATGTATTAATTTTATTTAAATTTTGATTTTCATAATGTTTTTTCAATATTAACTTGATAGAAATCTGTTTGTGTGTACATTAAAACACACCAAATAGAATAATTTATTTATAAAAAAAAACAACTTTTTTTCAAAGAAAGTTTTGTGATTTGTCAATTTAACTGCAAAATAAAAAGGAAACGGTTAAGATTAACCGGTTCCTCAACTAAAAAAACGTTTTTAACCGGTTCCTCGATTTTCCTCAACTTAAAACCAATTTTTTATTTTTTAATGCAGTTTTTGAAGAATCTCTTTTATTTAAAAAAACTTTTTCTCAATTTTTTTTTTGTTGAGATATAAGAAACGTTAAAGGCGGAAAAATATGTTTGATAAAGAAAAAAGAAAAAAAAAATTGAGCTTAGTCGATCAGTAATTTAAAAAAAAAATATATATTTTTTAATCAGTTTATAATGCATATTATCTATATATAGGTGTATCATGAAGTTCTTTTGGAACTTTCATAACCTACTCTACTCGTGAAAATAAAGGAAAAAGTTCTAATGAACATATATCCTAAAATGCTACGTTTGCGAGTTACGGCTAGTGAAATATTTCGCTCGTATTTTAGCTACGACCCCGGTGAAATGAGGTAGTACTGAAATTTTTAGAACGTTAAATAAGGGACAAAATTAGTGATTTCTTACGATTTTTAACTTGAATCGAATAAAATAGGTTTCAGAACCGTATCGGCAGTAGGTTTTGAGAAGTCTATTGTTCAACTAACAAATTGATATAAAAAACCCTGTCTTCTATGTTTGACGTACAATAAGTTTGTTAAATGGATAATAAACATATAAAACTTTTAAAGAAAAACCTTAGAAAATTTAATGCTGAAAAAAATGGTGAAAGATAAGTTGAATAAAACAAATAAAAGTTAGAAAAATTTGAATTTTATTTAAAAACAGTACATTAAACCAAATTGCATTATACCAGTTTATAATAATGTTCAGAAATGATTCCGCCACTTTCAGCACATTTCTTGGCACGCATCTATACTGCTTTTATTCCTTTTTCTAGTTCTTCAGGGTTGTCCTTCAGTTGCTTAGCCATACCCATATTGCGGTCAATTAATTCCTCACGAGAATTTATTTTTGTTTTGTATATAATATTTTTCATCTATCTCCAGACGCAAAACTTTAAAGATGTTAGATCAGGGGGTCTTGGAGGTCAGGAATGTGAACCGATCCATTACTCAGGGAAATGATGATTTAAGTGAGTGGAAACTGCACAAGTGAATTGGGGGGCCGCCATTATGCTCAGCGTTAGAGGGACAGCTTCAAGTAGCTGCGGCAATTCTTCTTGAAGATAGTGCAAGTAGACCTCATAATTTAAGTGGCCAGGTAATATAAACTGTTCAAATACGTAACTGTGAAGAAGGCCGCACCATACATTATCGCTAAATCGGTGTTGAAAATTGCATCTAACGTTTCATGAGGATTTACTTCTGCCCATGTATTTTCATTGTTACTGACGCCGTTTCGAGTGAAATTTACTTTGTTGTTTAACAAACCATACTTGTAGAATTGTCGATTTGTATTCCATCAATAGAACTGCAAGCGAAGCGGATCTTCTTCTGGGTGTAGATGTTGAACAGACTGTTTATGAATAAGATAAAACTTGTTTTAAGTGTCCTCCAAACCAATGAATGCGAAACTCCGATCCGCTTGGAAAGAGTTGGCGTAGTGACGCCTAGACTGCGCTGAACTGCATCTATAATAGAGTCGTATTGGAGAGATCGTTTTTTGGCCGGTACGAATAATAGGTAGTGAACCTGTTTCAAAAGTGAAAAACCCTGTTGCGAAAAGTGGCGATAATTGTTTTGGGATCTGAAATCCTGCGATTCGGAAAACGTGTTTCATATTCTACTATAGCCGCTGTGACATTACCATATACATACCTAAAATGAAAACATACTATAAACCATACTAACGTATTTCTCTGTTGTAAATAAGAATGACATTATTTCAACGGCAAACCGATCGATCACGATCAAAATAAAATTTATAGAAACGACAGTACAGTTCACAATACTCGATATACTCCTACTTAATATACCTTAGCGAATGATTTAAACTCAAGTAAAAAATTACTCATTTTGATCAACTGTTGTTATTTTATTCCTAACTTTGAAATAATAATTTTTCAAACAATTTATTATATTTCTGTCATTTATAAGAAGATCTTAAATAATTTTTATTTACTTATTTGCATTTTACAATCGTTGTGTAATTTTCGTTTTTTCTAAATTTTTAACAGTAAATCTTGATTTTGTAAATTTTTCACATAACTAATAAAAAATTTGTTTTTTTTACATTAAATAAGTACTTTTCTAAATTTTCGGTTGTTTAATTGTTGATGTATGTTTTTAATTTAAATTTTGACTACTAAAAATAGAAATTTTAAATTAAGATAATTATCAACTATTTATATTATCGAAAATAAATATTTATTAACTACAAACGAGAAGTTGATTATATATCAATTATTAATTTTTAGTTAATAAGTTTTTGACGCATTATAATATTTTTATTGAAACTCCATTATAATTTATATAATCTTGTTTTTCATTAGGAAAAGGAGCATAAATTATATTTTATTTAATAAAACAGTACAGGTATAAAAAAAGTATTTTTAGCAATATTGATTATTGCTTTACTTAGTAAAAACTAGGTTATTATTAATAAATGTTTGAATAGGATTTGATGAATATTTTGCGGAATTATTAATATTTTATTTTTCTATTCTATTAAATATGGAGAAATTATTTTGTGTTGTGTTATAACCTAACTAGGATATCTCTTCTTTACATTTAACAGTGTTTAAACTTAAATAATTACTAACGGGGGTATTATGAACATCTGGAATGGGTAGACACCACCTCAATTTGGCAAAAATGTAATATCGTTTTCACCTATCCCATTGTAAATATATAGCTACAAGTAATCAAATTAACTGTTGTTTTCCTGTAACAATATAGTAACAGTAACGTTGTTATTTCTATGAGCATTAATTTTTTTTTCAAAATTTCGTATTTTATAATCATTATGTTTTTAGTATGAGATATCAAGTATTATTTAAATTATTATTTTTCTGCTCGATTCAAATTGTCGAATAAATGTCTGAACCGATTTCATTATAGTTTTTGATTATTTTGTCTTTATTTAAAATTTTACAATCTACTTCCCTTTAAATTATAAAAGTATTTTTAGGTGTTTTATCAGTGTAGGTAGATGATAAAACGAACAAAAAATTTTACGAATAAAAAATAACTTTTTCCATAATTAGCAAAATTTAAATGATTAAATACAGAAATAAAATTGTTTAAATTTAATTATTTTGTATAAAAGATGTTATACATTTTTTATTTAATTTCTTTGCATGTGGTAATATGTAAGGTTTTATTACCGTATAGTTCTTACATCAATTTTGACATTTACATTTTTTGAAATGAATTTGCTGTGAACAAAAGCTACGCAATAGCAAGGGCAAATATATGAGACGGCCGGGTCTCGGTCTTCTCTTATTTGCCCACTCAAAACGGAGTACACCCAAAGGCGCCCCCAGCGGTTCGGGTGTTTTTTTCTTGTTTTTTACTAATAACCCAGTCTTCGATCCTCGGTTCCTTTCTTACGTAGGACAGTTGTTACAAACCATACAACAGCCTTCCATGTATCCACAGAATCAATTATAGCTAGAACCATATTCTCTGATGTGAGGTCTAATATACCAAATCTTAGTCTATAATTATCTCACGCCGGACAGTCAGATATCGCATGTTCCGGTGAAGCCGGAAATTTTGGCAAAAAATACATTCAGGTGTATTTCGTCTACTTATGCAGTGTAGATAGCTTCCAAAAACATTATGGTCGACCTCTCCATGCCTCCTATCGCACCATTCGTCCATATCCCTTTTTTTTATTATTTTTTTTGAGGCCAAGTGGTAAGGCGCTTAGTCCACAATTCTTTATCGGTAACTAACTATCTCTTCTTCCAACGCGGAGTCTTAAATCCGCAAGTGTTTCCGTTCTGTTTCTGTCTATGTACCGGTCTTGTCTTTCTCTAATCATAAGATCTGTAGGTGGTACAGAAGTCAGCATACATACTGCATCGTACGACACAGTACGATAGGCAGAGACCACTCCCAATAAGGAACGTGTTTGAACACTTTGGAGTCTAATGCAATTTCTCTTTATTACAACAGCTCTAATCCAAACCGGCATACATACATGATAGATGATACGGTCGACGACATCATCCTATACATTATTTTAAACTAACTGTCTTGTCTGTTTGTTCTGAATCTTGATCCTCATCTCATAATTTTAATAAAAAATTAAAAATTATCTAATTTTATTTTTTGAAATTTCTCGAAATAATTTTTTTTTCATTTTGTTAATACGTACAATTTCATTACTGAATATTATCTTTAAAAAAAAAATGAAGCAAAAGGTTAAAAAAAGAAAAATAGACGAAGGCAACATTAAGAAAAATAAAGAAAACATTTTTGTTAATACTTTCTAACTTGAATAATAACGTAACTTCTCTTTTTCTGTTTAGCCTTTGGAACCACCGTAAGGTATTTTTTCTGAGGATGAATTAGGATGATATGTATGAATGTAAAGAATGTAAATGAAGTGTAGTCTTGTATAAGACTACAAGTATTGTATAAAACTCTTGTTAATAACCTAACATAAAACTTTTTAATTTTACACCTGCTTAAAACACGTAAAAAAGTTTTAAAAATATGTTCTATTAACTGCTTAATATTAAAAAAAGTAAAGATAAACTAACTTTGATTTTTATAATTTTTTCTCTCAATTTGGATGATTTTTGACTGAAAGAATCCCAGTTATTGACCTACTTATGTAATATTTGTATCAGATAGAAACAGTTTAAACTCGTGTCATTATTTGGCTGGGAATAAAGATGTGTCAAAAAAAAATTCTTTAAATAATTGTTATATTAAATATTAATAAGAGGTAAAAGTATCACGTATTAACACTAACTAAAATGTTACTATTGAGGAATTTTGCATTAAGTCTCTTACAAATACATAGTTTTTAATAACGTGGCATAATTAATTACAAAGTTTATTTACAAATTCGCCGTATTCTTTTTTTATTATATACATTTTCTTAATTGTCAAATATAAAAATTTAGCAATTCTTTTAATTTTTAAAAAACCGGCAATTTATTTTTGAAAAAACTTTCTATTCTATTAACCTTTCTGTTCCAACTTTCTATTTCTATTCTATTGTATCCTGAACTGGATATATAACAAAACTCCATATAGATAATATTTAAATATTTTAATTTTTTAAGCTAAAATTCTCAAAAAAATAAAGCAATAACCAATATTTTTAATATTAGTATATTATTATCACAATTTCGAAAAATATGTTTTCAACTTTTTGAAAATTTAGGGCTCATGAATCAGGTGGCTTTTCTAATGATTGAAATATTCACTAAAATCGATTTTAATTTATTTAAAATCGAGATTTAAAAAAAAGATAATTGTATTTTCTTTTAAATCTGGGAGCTCTTCTATTAAGAGGAGGGTATTAAGTTATGTTAGACACTTAATTTTTAATATATATTATATTAAATATTAATATAACAAATTATACGTTTTTTTCGTAAAATTTGAAAATATGACAAAACGTTTTTATCATTTTGATGATAAAATTTTTTTTATCAGTTCTCGATATTCAAGACAAAGCATTCACGTAAAATTAATTTTAAAGAAAATATAACCCAAATGATGATAATAGTTTACAAAAATTTAGCCGTAATTTTAAATAAACAAAGTTGTAATTTTATAGGAAGGACAATTTTTCTGTAATTTTTTTTTAAAGAGTAGGGGTATCAAAAAATTAAGAGTTTTATATTTTATATACAATGGGTGGGTAACTTGCAAATTAGATTTAAATATAGAATAAATTTTTAAAAATTAAAGAAATATTTCTGTACAACTGAATAGTGGGGTGGGATGGACCAAAAATTTTATAGTGGTTTGAAGGCCTATTGATGTAGAAAATATAGATGCAAAAAAAAATCCTATTAAATTTTTTTTCTGAAAAATGATACAGCTAAAAAATGAAAAATATAAAAAATAATTGGTTCTTTTTCGTTATTACCCCTCCTCACACTGAAATCATTTTTTTTTCTCCACAAACTGGTACAAATATACTCTAAAAGTAATTGTGTACTAAATTAAGCAGAAGAATCACTTTTTGAAAAAAATTTCAATGTGTTTTCATGTGGCGTCGCAGGTATAAAAATGAAGATATTGTTGAAATTCTGAAAGATATTGCTTTGTTTTATCCATGTGATAGTTAAGTTCATGTGGCGTCGCAGGTATAAAAATGAAGATTATTTTGAACAAATTCTGAAAGATATTGCTTTGTTTTACCCATGTGATAGTTACGTTAGGTTCCGGCTTCCGTGGTGCGAGTGGTAGCGTCTCGGCCTTTCATCCGGAGGTCCCGGGTTCGAATCTCCCGGTCAGGCATGGAATTTTCACACACGCTACACATCATTCATTTTCATCCTCTGATGCGATACTTAACTGTGGTTCCGGAGATTAAAGAAGAAAAAAAGTTAAGTTATTACTTTATAGTGAAATTTTATAAGATTTATGGATTTTTGGGTCGATTTGAGAGAAATAATCTATATATAAGTGGGGGGGGGGAATAACGAAAAAGACCCAAATAATTTTTTGGAATGAATATTAAAAAAACATTGAGCAATTATTAATGTCAATAAAAAAAAAAACTTTTACTTTTGTAAGAAACGTGCACTAGTAAAGATATGAAATTTTATTTTGGTAAAAAAATCCCGTATTTTTCCAATTATTCCAAAAATTTAATACATTCTTCCACTCCGAAGGTAGTACCCGTTTACAAAGTTTTCAAGAAACTCGGTCACTGGGGTCAAGAGTTATAAAATTAAATACATGCTGACATAAATATTTGTATAAACATAAAAACAAATATCCGACTGGTAAAAATAGACTTTTTGAGCTTGGGAACATTGGCATAAAAATTTTTTAACCAATTATTTATTTATAGTTCATTTAAATCTATTTTTTTTAAAACATTTTTTGGAAAATTAAAATTTTTTTTTAAATGACAAAAAACGTTAAAATTTTTGTCCTCTCCTCAGACCACAAAACTTAAAAAAATCCAATTTTTTTTTTAGATCTTAGTTTTACTTATCTATTTACTTTTCATTATAGCTATAGCTGCTACAGCCGAAAAGTTAAAAATAGTAATTTCTCACTAAAATAAGTCCTGTGTTCATATAAAAAATATGCAAAATTGGAATTCTATTGATGAAAAAAAGTGAAAATTGATTGAAGATAAAGAGAAAATATTAGTTATTAGGTAAATTTTTAATAATGTATATTTTTAATTTTTTTTTTTTATTACGTTTCATAAGGTTCGGTGTAAGTCGGGTTCGGTGCTTTCCTTTAGTACGTGTTTTAGCTTTTAGAAGATACATTTCAGTAAAGAAACGGGAATGGTTAGATATTTTTTCATATAAAGGAGATAATTTTAATTGGACTTCAACGTAGTTAAGAGTGTAAATAATAGTAATTGGGAAATAAAACAAAGAATATTCTCAATTTTTTACTTTTATTATGAAACGAAACGAATTATTACGCTTCAAACTAATTTGAAAAAGTATAATGCGATTAGTGTAATCCAAAGAATTTTTTTTTTGTTGACTAAATAATTAGTAATAACGTTGTTTTACCCGAAATATTACTTTCAACAAACAAATTATTTTATAAATTTATGAAATAATCACGAAGAGTGAAAATACGTAATTAAGATATAACAAAGTAATAATGAAAAATATTCGCGTAATAAAAATAACGAATCACGGTAATTATAAAAAGCTGACAACAAGGTTTTTAATTTTTCTGATATTGGTTATTTATTCTTTATATAGTGGATAAATAATGATAAATGAAAATAAATAAAAAAAATGTTTAAAAAATTGATATTTTTAAACACTGATGAGTCCCAAAATATATTTTTGGAGTTATTTGTGCTACTACTGTGCCTACAAAGACATAAAAATGATACGACATAAATAAAAAGAAAAAAATGATAGCTAGTTCGATTTTTGGGAAAAAAGGAATTTTGGGGCAAAATGTTTTTTAAAATGGTGGGATATGCATGCAATTGCATGTATTTTTTGACAAAACAAATTGCATGTGCATGCAATTTGTTTTATCAACGAATTGCCCTCTATCCACGAGTCTCTGTACAAAATGTCATCAAATTAGGTTTATCCAGTCAAAAGTTATTAAACTTTAACACGCCAACACAAGTATAAATCAGGCGTTTCTCTAGGGAGCCATGATGCCAGGAAAGTAAAAAGGAAAATGAATAACATTTAAGAAATAAAATCTGACGTGGACACTACATGACTTCCTTGTACGACTATTAAATTACATATAAACTCTATTTAAAAAAAATGAAAAGTACATACAATTTTAGTTCATTAATAGCTTTTGATATTTTTCATATTTTTTTATTGTTATTATTGAATTTATTGTAAATTTGTAAATTTATAGTAAATTTAACTTAATTAATGTGAAGTTAAAGACTCTTCATTAAAGAATGAAGTTAAAGAACAATTTAGCATTGGAGTAACGGTGCAAGGTGAAAAGATAAAGATGCTACGATTTGCTGACGATATAGTAATTCTAGCAGAGAGTAAAAA
>JAAAKQ030307583.1:0-10072 GCA_010016005.3 Zanna intricata
CGAATCCCGGTCAGGCATGGCATTTTTCACACACGATACAATTCGTTCATCTCATCCTCTGAAGATATAACCTAACGTTGGTTCCAGAGGTGAAACAAAATGAAAAAAAAAAATTAAAATTTTAATAAGATTTGTAGAGAATTTTATTCTGATTAAAATCCTATAAATAAAGTCTACAGAAACTAAACTAAGAATTTCAAAGTTTATTAAAAACAAAACTAACAAAGTGTAGCAGGTTTTTTAATTAGATCTTAGAAATTATATGTAGAAGAAACGGCAATATTATTCATGATTACCAATTATTGTTTTTTTTTATATCGGAATACATCAAGATTTTTTACTTCGGTAGTCTACCCCGCTGAGTCAAAGATAGTAGCACGTACATTAAAGCATAATATATACACGAATTACAGGCCTATACGTAATATGAACATATCAAACAAGACAGAAGAATTATGGAGAAAATAAGAGGGAGACCTACATATACGTATATATATATATATATACATATATATGTATATATGTATATATATATATATATATATATATATATATATATATATATATATATATATATATGTACACTCATATATACCGAATGTGTATACAGGTGCAAGTTTAGTAAAAGGGTTGAGTACCCGTAGTAATAATTATTAAAGGGGTACGGCGGACTGCCTCGGGGAAACACGAGTCTGCACTTCACCAGATGCAAAATTCATCCCCCCTGCAATTATCATAACATGACTTATTCAGCGAAGTAACCTCCACCTCCGTTATTGAAGCCCTCCGGAATGTTCCCCTACTTCATCCCCTATCGTACCTATTCTCTTATCACAAATGTCATTGTCTTATATCACTCTCACGCTCTTATACATCTTCATATATACGGTCGCTTTTGTTTTTAGTTACATTACCTTTTAGCTGTTTGTCTTAGTACGTTTACACTGCTAAATTCCTTAACAAAAAAAAAAAAATACGTTTATTTGAAAATAATATAATTTTTTTCATTATGCCATGTAAATTTTTATAACAAGGTTTTTGGGGAGACAGATAACGTCACTAATATTAATTTAAAAGATTCTATACATAAATCATAAAAATATTCATTCAAATTTTATCAAATATAATAAATTTCATACATCATATTTCTAACGACTGACCTTCTGGTTGTCTGCAACGAATTTTCACCGAAAAAGGCTGAAAAATAAATTATTTGAAACTATGGTACTTGCATTTCATTAGTAATATCGTTTACCCTTTAATTTTTTTGTTTTATCTATTCAGGACGATAAATTTGAAAACTGTATTGTTGTAGTTAACCAAATTAGGTAATTGATGTTATTGCAATGGCAATCAAATAAGTACTGAAGAAGAAAGTTTAGAATTTAGGGCGAGTCATCAAATGTTTTATCTGCTATTGAAAAACCTTTAAACTTACCTTTATCGGAAACTTTCATCTTGAACAATTGAAAATGAAATAAGCTAACAATCCTGAATTATTATTAGAATGGTAAAGAAAGTTCCATCTTGTCTTACCGGACGGATTGTAAACAGCCTGAGGCTAGCGCCTCGATCAAGCGAGAGATCAGTTATATATTTCTACGCAAACAACTCCTCGTTATAGTTTCCCGACTATCGATTAGTTTTTTTTTTTTTTTTTTTTTTGTTTCTAATCGACAATATATTCTGACCTACTAATCAAGAGTTTAGTAAAAAGCAAACACAAAGCGTATCGGGCTGTTCTAATGGTTAATGCGACATCGCAAATCAGGGATTTTTCGAAGACGAGAGTTGTAAGGTTCAAATCGTAGTAAAGGTCAAAGCCTATCGAGCTGTTCTAATGGTTAATAATTACTTAATGGTTAATAGTTACTTTTAAACGGATTTGAATACTAGATCGTGGATACCAGTGTTTTTGAGTGGTTTGGTTTCAATTAACCACACATCTCAGTAGTGGTCGACCTGAGATTGTACAAGACCACACTTCATTCACATTCATATACATACCATCCTCATTCATCCTCTGAAGTAATACCTTACAATAGTTCCAGAGGCTAAAAATAAAACGAGAGAGAAAAGAAAAAGAGATAAATACACTTAAAACCTAATTAAAGATTTTAATAACTGGCTTTGGATCTACAAATCAACAAAATTACAAGAAGTATTCGACAGAATAAAATATGGATCAGTAAATTTAATTTTATAATTAATTTATTTAAAAAAATAATTACTAAAATAAAACGAATTATATTTAAATAAAATTTCTGTAAATAAATGAAATAAATATCCTAGTAGATTATTTTGGAGATCGTTTTTCACCAGCGGTTATTCTGAATAAACATTAGATTCAATCTTCAATCGACCAGATTGAAGAATATTATTTTTATTTTAATCTTTTATCTTTTTTAAAATATTCAATTTTACATAAGTAAAAATTATTTTTAAACGCATAACCATATGACGCTACGACTAGATTTATCTTTTCTGGATTAATCAATACGAATCAATCTTTCACTCTAAAAAAAAAAAAATTACAATCCCAACATTTCTTGAAAAGAGTATTATTATTTAGATAGATTTAAAGCTTTATCCAAAATAATTTGATTAAATATTGTTATATTTAATAACAATTTTGTCAACAGAAAAAAAAATTACCAAAATTATTCTAATGATAAAAGTTTAATTAAAAAAAAAAAAAAATCAAATGATGAAATACGTTAAAAAAAAAGTTTGGTACTTTTTTGTAATTTTCCCACCAAATTTTCAATTTTTTTCTTCACGAATCTGTCTGTATAATTATACTCAAAATGTAATTCTACATTAAAATTGACCTGGAAAAACACTTAAAAAAAAATTATTGAAAATTTTATGGTTTTTTTTTTTTAAATCACGATTCTCCATTATAATTTTGCGTGGTAATAGACGAATGTGAAGAAATATAGAGATGTGAAATATAGAGATATAGAGATGAAAGAATATAGATATGTGAAAAAAAAAGAAGTAAAATATTTTGGGGGGCAAATTCCAAAAGAGTATGAAAAATTTGAATGCCGGTGCTCTTTTCTGTAGGACCACCGTTAGATATTTCTTTAGAGAATAGAGTTGAATGATTTGTAGCGTATGTGAAAATGCCATGCCTGACCGGAATTCGAACCTGAGACCTCCGGATGAAAGGCCGAGAAGTTACAACTCGCGGCATAGAGGTGGTAGGTGGTCTGGTAATCATGTCTTTGGTGGTCTGTTTTCAATTAACTAAGCATCTCAGGAATGGTCGGTCTCAATCTTTTCAAGATTATACATTTACCAGTATTTTTTATCACGCTTTTTTTTACATATCGCTAGTGACATTAATTGTTAATTCACTACTATAAATAAGGGTATTTAAAAAAAGATCTAATGTGGACATTACATGACTTCCTTGTACGAAAATCAAAAAATAATAAGATTCTAAATTATAATTTTCAATTAATATTAAATAATCAGATATTTCACCAAATCTATTACATATACACATATGTAATAATGCCTATTAAGTTATATATACACATTTTTAAAAGTTCATAAAATTCTATTTCAATAATAACTTTTGATTTTTGTCTTTTTTTTATTGTTATTAATGAATTGTTATTTATTGTAAAATTTTTTTTTTACAATCACTGGTTAATAATTACTTTTAAATCAATATATTTAAATAAAAAGGAAGTTAAAAAAAAAAAAAGGAGGATGACGTCTGATTCGAATCGTATGCCTTCTTTTTCAAAATACTCCTTTTTTTTTTAATAAAAATCGTTTTTTTTTTTTAACCTCCGGAACAGTTAAGTATTACATCAGAGGATGGAGATGAATGATGTGTAGCGTGTGTGAAAATGCCATGCCTGACCGGGATTCGAACCCGGGACCTCCCGAATAAAAGGCCGAGACGCTACCACTCGCGCCACGGAGAAGGGGAAAAAATATATGTCAGATTTTAAGTATTTATATACAAATAAAATAGATTAAAATTCACCCTTGCCAACAATTTTTCTTTGTTACTTCAATGACTTTCAGTCATTCGACCATCTACAGGAAAAATTTAAGTTTAAAAATATTAAAATTAAAACAACCGGTTGTTAATGTTAATGGTTAGAGTGAGAAAAATAAACTTATACTATAACGAAAACAAAATGGTGATGTATTTCTTCAATTTAATCTCATATACCAACGGTGCCACGATTGAAAAATTCAACATATTTTGACTATTAAAGTTTTTTGTTTAATATAAAAAGCAGAAAACAAAGAAAGTGGAAAATATAACATTTTATGTGCGAAACGAAATTTAAGAATTCATTTTACTGAATGGCCTAGAAAAAAGGTTTTCGTTCATTTTAACAAGCGATAAAGTTGAATTTTAATTACCAATATATAGTAAGCGGTTTTAAATTTCATTAACGTACACGCTAGAGTCAAAATAAAAAATAATAGAATTAGAAAGAGAAAGCTATATGTATGAAGTGTTAGAATTTTTAAATTTATAGTTTCGGGTAAGAAAAGTAAACCTTTTTAAGATTAATTACGATTGAAAGGATTCAAGACGCCAGAACTTTGTGACAACGAAAAGGGAATGCCTGCCTTAAGTCGAACCGAGATGATACTTACGGAGAGAAAGTGCAGTTAAGTTGAAGTATCTATGAAAGGGAGGATCATCGGTAGAGGCTAAATGGTGGTTAGAAGAAGTAGCAGTCGCTAAGGGAACGAAGAGAAAGCGAGAGGGACCGAGTAAGTAAAGAGGAGGTAGAAAGCGAGAGGGCTACTCGACTCTATTCCTCGAGTGTTTGTGTTGCCTCCGTTCCCGATGTTTATTAACTCCTTAATTAATCTTTCGAGGCTCCCGGGCTCCCTCCTTAACGACGAACACTTTAATATAGCTTACCTCCAACACGACCGCTCACGCTACGACCCACCGCATCACCTCTCCATCAAGGTACATCGACCTACCCCTTTTACTACGAGCCACATCTTTCAAGAGTTTGAGACCAGATATTTCTTGTTCGCAGAGTGTTTTAAAAACGTTTACTCCCAGTCCATTCAAATCACCCCGAATTTATTATAGACATTACTAATTTAGGTTGATGATTTCAAGAGGAAAACGGGTCAAAGACAAAATTAAAAAAAAAAGGAAGAAAAAAGGTCTGTGTATAAATATATAAAGAGAAAAGCCATTTGCGTATTTAATAAGAATGTTAACTAATATTGTAGCTACTGATTATAAAAAGAACAAATTTAATTCTTTCGCCTTTACTTTATTCATTAATTAATATTAAAAAGAAAAATAATCAAAAATAGGTTATAAAATAAGCATGATTCAATAGTGAAAATAAGATTTTATACTAGTAGAAAAGATGAATAATTCTTACAGAGTTATACACGTCTGGCATCCTAAAGAGAAAAAAGCTTCTTTATATAAACTTTTTAATAAAATAAAGTCTTTAAGACGTAAAGAACACAAGAAGTAGGTGTAAATAATAAAATTAAAGTTTAAAATAGTTTATGAAAGCTGTATCCCGATCTAACAATAAAGATGTACTATTTCCCCTATAACGGATCTAGTTCAACGTTTAATTACCGAATGACTGAACCGATCTTGAAATGTTCAAAATGAAATTATTGCCTCAATTTCGACAACAGCATTAGATAAATGTTGATTTGAAATAAAAAAAAATTATGAGTTGCCATTTTTTTTCATAGTGAGAACAAATATTTTCTGAACATAAAAAATACATTAAAAAAAAAAAAAAGAAAAAGAAGGAGATAGACGTAAATACACGGTGTAAAAGAAAACGTAGAAAGATTTTAAAGATATCACCTATCTCTTTTGAATTGCAATAATCAACCATAAATAAAATGAAAAAGTAACAACTGCAGTGTTTTCCTCTAAGTGTTCAATATAAGCATCTTTCGTCACACGGTACACAACAAACTGATACGCGGGTTCATCCAAACATTAATTTATCTTCTGAATAATGCAAGCGATAGCTGCTTTAATCCTGTGCCTCAAATCGTATAGATCAGTATATAGCGGAGTTACAAACAGAAAATCCTCTATAAGCCCCCCCAAAAAAAAAAAATCAAATGAAATCGGAATCGGGTAATCTCGGAGGTCACCACAAACTGTCATCGGGACCATACCGAACGATTGCAGTGATCGGAAAAAATATCATTAAATCAGTTTCGAAGAGAAATTAACTCCTCATTATGCCAATGAGGAATCGCAACTTCTAGTTGCCAAATAAAATTCTCTGGACCCACCTGCATATCCAAATAAGAAACACCTGTTACGCTCGGTTAATCGAAAAAGAATCGCACCTAAACTTGCCGTTGGGATATCGCATTGAAAATATTTACTTTTAGGGTGTCCCTTTTTGCATTGTAAGAATTCGTGGGGACTTTCTGACCTCATTACATAGATGAAACCCTGACCCTATTACATAGATGATCCCTTTTTCATCTTCATGCTGCAATATTTCGATCGCTAAGTTGGCGTACCATTACCGCCATTGTTTATTTTCGGCAGGCCTTCCTGACAAATTTTTTTACGCAGGAAAGATTACCTTAACTCAACTTTTCTTCAAACATCCTCGGTCATCTTGGAATCTTCCCTTTACCCAAACATCCGATCGTTTCAAACCGATTAGACATCAACAATTGTTATTATCATTCAGAGGATCACAACTAAACTTTCTACGGAAGGCACATTGAACTTTAACTACAGATTACATTTAGGAAACTGCAAAATTCAAAAGGCTTTCTAATCAGAAGTCGTTCTCTTCTCTAGAGACGCTGTATAACGAAAATATAGGAAATCAATTTATGGGTTTACGCGCGATTAAAGTTGTACTTTAAGCTCTTTAATTTCAGCCATAAATCAACAACCCTGTACATTCATTCAAGAGACACTACAACAAACTCAGATTTTTTTTTTATATCCGATATAAGTGCGAAAGAGTAATGAATTTATTTTTTTTAGTTACTAACGAAAAATCCTATTGATTCACTTTACATATTCTAAGATAAACATGAATCTATAATTCTGTCCTTTCTGCCTTATGTAAATAAATTTTCAGGAGTGATCTGATTACGATCCAAGTGTTTTAATTTTAATCCAGAGTACTGGCTTTATATTACAAGATAAAAATTCATCAATCATTAAAATTAAAACAGTATAAACAAATAAATATACAACAGTTTTATTTGCGGCGTCTAAAATATAGTTCGTACTGATAATAATACAGTGGGGAGGATATTATACTGCGACAGGACGTTGTAGTATAAAAAAGGCGTATCTGGCGAAGAGGTAGCGTCTGGGGCTTTTCATACCGGAGGTCCTGGGTTCGAATCCCGGTCAGGCATTTCATTTTCACACACGCTAAACATCATTCATCTCCATTCTCTGATGTAATACTTAATTGTGGTTCCGGAGGTTAAAAAAAAAAAAAATAAAAAATAAAGAAGTCTATAACCGGTTAACCAATCTATCCAAGTTTTAATTGAGTGTTCTTTATACAGAAAAGTAATACTACATTTCAAGAAAAAAGAAAAGAGTTGTAGGACTTTCCCGTTAAGTGGCTATTTATAAATTAATTATAATTAATATATTAATGACACTAAATATTCTACTTTAAAATTACAAGTTAATAATATTGGCTTGAGTTTAAAACCAATAATTTCAAGTCTGGTATTACTAACCTAAAAGCTTCTATTTCAACACATTTAAATATTAAAATCGTTCTATGTGCCCTAGAAAATGTATAAATTGATACCTCACACGATTATTTTTGTTATTTTTTGCGCAAACCACAATGTGGGAGTCAAAGTTAAATTCTATAAAAAATGGCAAAACTATTTCATTTCAATAAACATAACAATTGTGATCAGGCGTGACATATAATTGGGTTATATTTTATCTCCTTGTCGATCAATTGATAATATTTATTTTAAAAATTTATTTCATTAAAATTATTTATATGTGAAGTAAACATTCATAAACTATATTATCACTGTTCCTGAGGATGAAGGAATAATCTCCGAAAGCGTTCGAACACAGTTTCTATTAATGAATGTTGGTAAGTGGAAACTATAATTACATAAATATTTATAAAAAAATCATTTTTTTAAAGAAATCTTGACTACAATTAAAAAAGGGGTAGAAAAATTTTTTTAAAAATGCATGAATTTTGGTGGGAGTTATAGGATCCCAATTTTGTACAGATTAATTCATAAGCGCAATTAGACGACAAAAGAAGAAACCACGATGAAAATCAACCATCATAGCGATTACAACAAAGCTTTAAATTTTGGGAACAGCTTTTTTTGGGATGGTGGTGCGATTTTCCAAAAAAAAATTTGCAAATATTGTTAGTTTTTAATTATTAACAAATGTGGCTAAGAAAAATATGACCTTAATTAGGTGAAATCTTGAGATACTGAGGGTGACCTTGCTCTATAGCCTCACCCCGTTGACCTTTTAAATTGCAAATTTAATGGCATCAATTCCCCATATAGAAGTAATCTGACCAATTTTAGTAAAATTGGTCCAGTAGTTCTAAATATATAAAATGATTTGGAGGCCAACACCGAATAAACACACACACACACACCCATATATGAACATTAGCATCCGGAAAATTTCCATCAGATGTTTTGGTTTTTTAGGTTCCATTTTTTTTTTTTTTTTTTGGGGGGGGAGGGTTTCGTAGGAGGAGGAAAAAGCTCTACCAGCCGCTACCCGCCCGCACAGGCAGGTGGTGTTGTCGGGCTCTCACCGACTAAAAAAACCCCCTCCATTCTCCTCCACCTCGACACCGGACCCGCAATTAAGCATAACTCAGTCTCGGGGGGATTCAAACACGGACTCACATCTTCATTTTGCACACCACTGCTGCCAACTTAGCATCTCACCTCACCTGTAAGAAACAGGAACAGAACACACTCATTTTCATTCTGCAGTCACACGCCTAGAGGTACGGGAGACCCCGTGAGTCATCATCGTCATCCATCCTCATGGCGAGAACGCATGGTGACTCAGCAGGAGACTGTCCCTCCACCTGCCTCCTCCGTGTCCATGGCATCACGAATACCCTCGACCCCTGCCATAGAGGAAAGAAGTCCCCGTGTCTCATCACTGCACTCTATCACCACACGCGGGAAACAAAGTGCAGTTCCACAGAGGACTGTCAACCCCTCATGACTAACCGTCGTTCCTCAGGCTCGTCTTCCCCTATCAGTTAGGTCCTATGCTGTTAATATCTCCTGCACCAGCGACTTGATGCTATCCCAGTTTCTCTGTGACAGGAGCGTGTATTCACTAAGATTCAAATCCTAGTGAAGGCAGTTAATTTTATTCGGGTTGGAATATTATTTGAATACTAGATCGTGGATACCGGTGTTCTTTGGTGGTTGGGTTTTAATTAACCACACTTCTCAGGAGTGGTCGACCTGAGATTGCACAAGACTGCACTTCATTCATATTCATACACATCATCCTCATTCATCCTCTGAAGTAATACCTTTCGGTAGTACCGGAGGCTAAACAGATAAATAGAGAAGAGGGATTGGAATATTAGATCGTGGATCCCGGTGTTCTTTGATGGTTGGGTTTCAATTAACCACAGATCTCAGGAATGGTCAATCTGAGATTATACAAGACTAAAATTCATTCACTATTCATACATTATCATTCTCAATCATCATCTAAAGCAATACCTTATGGTGGTTCTGGAGTCAAAGTAGAAAAGAAAGAGAATAATGACAAGTAGATAGAGTTAATCAGAAATGCTACAAGATAGGGATGGGTTAGATTAGATTAAGATTGTCCATTATTGCGGACGTCTCTTCATCCCCACCCAAGGATTATATAAGATGAAATTATTAAAATTTTTTTTGAATAAAACTTTCAAAAATCAAATTATTTAGTAACACTCAATTTACATTATTATTTTGTACTCATCAAAATCATTTTTTTTAGCCGGCCTCCGTGGCCGAGTGGTAGCGTCTCGGTCTTTCATTCCGGAGGTCCCGGGTTCGAATCCCGGTCAGG
>JAAAKQ030307605.1:0-10072 GCA_010016005.3 Zanna intricata
TCAATAACTTAAGTCTGTACTGTAATCCAAACAAAATTTACATGGTCAATTCTGCATTTGACCTTATTATTTGATCATGAATTTATTCCTACATTAAAAAAATAATTAGATTACAAGTGTGTGAAGTTATTTATGCACACGCACACATAACTTCACACTTTAACTTCTTTAAAACTCTATTAATAAAAACCATTTCCATTAATATTAATATGGAGTTTAATTAAATTTTTCAATCAGGTAAACAAATAAAATTAAGTTACACTGATAAATACAATTTTTGTTTTTTAACATGAGATACATGATTTTAATCTGTATTTTGACGCTGAAAATGAATGTGAACTTAGAAAATCTTTCTATCATTTTTGAAACATTTAAAAATTTTAATTAAAAGATTTTTTCATTTTTTCAACATATAGTTAGCATTAAGCTCCTATATTGTTTTTGTTACCTCATTCTTAATTGTTTAACTTTGTTAACATAATCTGTAAAGCTATAAATAAACAATACTAGACAAAGAATAAAATCATATCATAGTCGCATACTATGACATCGTATCTAATGATGAAGAGTGAACCTTCATGGACAAGATTAATCATGTCTGTGCAGGTCAAAACATGTAGCTGAAAACACAGCTGTGTTGTTTGTATTAAGTACTGGATTTAGGAATAGATTAATTTTATTCAGTCTTATTGCTGTCTTAAGTTTGTTAAAAGTGCAGTGTCATAATGCCTTGAAATTGTGTAAATGATGTGGATGCCTTTTGTTATGTATGTGGTGAGTTTACCATAAAAATCAAATACAAAAAAAAAATTACATCTTTAATTAAAAAAGCATATAATTTGTATTTTCAGCGTAAAATTGGTGATCAGGATGAGACATGGGTTTCTCATATAGTATACACAAATTGTTCTGTGTATTTAAGAGATGGCTGAAAGGTACACAGAAGGCATTAGGTGTACCTATGGTTTTCTGTGAACTAAAGGATCATGTAACTGATTGTTACTTTTGTTTAACAAGTATGCCTGGAATTTCTAAAAAAAACATACTCGTATTGTAAAAGATCCTTCATTGCGATCTGCAATCAAGCCTGTACCTCACATTGAAATTATTCCAGTTCCTGAGCTGGCTGTGAATGTATGTTTCGAAAGCAGTGATGAAGAATCAGGCAATACTGAAGAAGACAACAATGATTTTGATTTTGAATTATCTTCCACTAAGCTACATCTTATATCACAAGGTGAATTAAATGACTTTGTTAGCGTTTTAAATTTATAAAAAAATCAAGTTGAACTTATGATCATGACTGTAAAGTTGGAATTTAGTTTAAAAAAATACAAGAATTTTTGGGCTTTCAAAGCTGACAAAAAGAACTTTCTCAGTACTTTATTCATGAAAATAATTTGGCTTATTGCACAAATATTGATCAGCTTTTGTTGCACTTATGACAAGTTCATAAACCTGAGGACTGGCACCTTCTTTTCATAGATTCGTCCAAAAGTGGTTCTACTACACAACAGTAACAAATATCCTTTGATACCGATCGCTTATAGTATTAATTTGAAAGAGGCAAACGATGTGATGAGAGGCACTATTGAAAAAATAAATTATAAAAAACATAGCTGAAACATATGTGGTGATTTAAAATTTTTGGCTATTTTGTTAGGCATGCAGTTAGGCTATACTAAGTACATGTGTTCTCTTTGCGAATGGGACAGCCAAGCTAGGGATAAACATTATGTTACCAAAGAGTGGAAGAAATGAGACAACTAAACTCTAAATAACTCTAAACTCTAAATGGGAAAGATATTATTCATTATTATTTTCTCGGCAAATAAAAATCTGATAATTACCACAATATTAATACATTAATACAAAAACAAAAAATTAAAAAATTTTTGAATTAATATTAATATATTTCCTCCACCACATCTGGATTTTTTTCCCGGTCAACCTCGGAAACGTTATATTATACAAACACATACATATTATACAATCATGGTGAACATTTCCACAAATACATTTTAGTAATGGAAAGCCGCTATAAAGGGAAATGGAATAGTAACATGCTAGCCGATTACTGTTAGACATCCATTTGGGATGCGCTTGAGGCTATTTATAAAAGAAAAGCATCAGCAAAATCATTCTAACAAAGGTATGGTGATGCAAGTTTATAAATTTTTCAGATTTTATCTATATTTTCCCTTAATTTTTTAAATTTATTTTAAACTAAGGATGATAGAAAAATTGTATTTACAGATCTGTCATGTATGAAAAAAAAACAATTCAAGAAATGGTATCAAACTTGGAGAAGCATAAAAATTTGTTTTTTCTATCAGTGTTATTAATTAATAATATTGAGGTAAGATATGTCTTATAATTTAAAATTTATACAATATAAAATACAATTTACACATAATATATATATATATATATATAGTAATGGAACCAGCAAGACCAGTAAAATGGATCAGGATATTGGATTTCTTCCAAGTAAGAAGAAAGAAAGAGGAAATAATAATAAAAAGAAGAATGTAGAAGGAACTGAAAGGATTATTTTCTTAGAATAACAACTTTCTTTAATAATTTTTTGTTTGTTTTACAGGCAATATGCACTTCCAAAAGCTCTTGTTTTACCAGACGAGTTCCCAGACCAGAATAACAAATTAAAGAAAAATGTAACAGCATGGGCAATGAAAATTATTAAGCTTCAACAATCAAAGACATGAATTGGATACTGGTTCTGCATGCCAAGAAGTATAAATAACCAGGGACCATTGATCAGAGTCAATAGTTCGGCGAGACTGTTCAGTGCAGTTGTGATAACAAGCGATAACAATCAGTAGTTCGGCAAGGTCCTTTCAGCGCTTCCATGATAACCGTGAATCAATAAGCGTGTGATACAATGAAAAATGAGTACATTACAAGCATTCCAGTGTGGACAACAGACAAGAGTATTCCAAGTGGAAATTTTTAGATAGTTTTCCACAAAATAAAAATATGAAATAAATAGCAAACTATGGGAAATATTTTTCCAGAAATTTTAGAAATAATATATAATAACATAATCATATAATATTCTACATGTTATGCAGATGACTTCCTTATAATAGTTGATGAGAAGGTAAACATAAATAAAATTAGGATTAAAATAGGATACAAAATGACTAATTAACTTAAAAAGTATAATAAAATAAAATTCCAGCAATGAAGCAGATAAAAGAGAGAAGAGACATAATGAAAAATATGTAAATCTAACAAAAAAAAACAAAATCATAAAAAGAAATGACAAACTGTAAGATATGTTTAATTCATAACAGTATACAAAAATATTCCATAAAAAAATAGGACTGCATTTAATATAGCATTTAAACAATACATAGACAAACTCATATAAAGAAAGTGATCTAAAAAAATATATATCATGATTTAAAGCTTTTTTTCTCAAAGTGGGCAATAACTCCCTTGTGGGCACTGGAGGCCTTCAGGTGGATGATAGAAGGCCCACAGAAAATTGGGGATGTTCAGGCGGTCTGAGAAAGCGATTTTTTTTTTTTTGGGGGGGGGGAAGGGATGGAAAACACTAAAATGTTATTATCACCCACATTAAATAGAAGTTGCTGATAAGCAATTTTTAAACATTTTTAGAACAAACTAAACTGAAATACCTACTACATTAACACAAAAAATGTAAAGGAAAGCTATATTTTATAACAAAAAATGATTCCATTCTAATTACTTTAACTCTGCAACAAAGAGGATTAGAGAGACGAATAAAAAAAAAAAGAAGTAAATTAAAGCTTGAATTTTTTAACAGTATACATCAGATTAAAAAAAACAAAAAAAAAAAACAGTGAGAAGAAAAGTTTTAAAAATTGAAAGTTTCTAAATGTTTGATTAATCGCGCATGGGGAAAACAAAATTATTTTAGTAAACTGCAATTAAATATAAATAATATGTTTAACAGCTTACTTCAGTTTTAATTTCTTCTTTGTTTTTTTATGTTTATGATTTTTCTGAACCGATATATTCCACATTAAAGAGAAAAGGCCACTTCTGTCTTCAATGCTCCATATTTCCTGATCAAAGCAACATATTGATAGCAATAAATATGGAAATTAAAAGTGTTTTAATCTAGTTGATTTAGCTTTAATGACAAATTGTGAAGTCTTTAATGTAATACTGCAGTTTCTGGCTTTTGTTCATTTTGTTCCAAGGTATTGAAATCTTTACGAATTAAGAATGCAAATGTATTATCCACTCTCTGCTCCCAAGCTCAGCATCCCAAGATCATGTTGCAGTTTCAATCATTAAAGATTTCAATACGTTGGCACAAAATGAACAAAACCCAAAAACTGCAACCCTACATTAAAGACCTCACAATTTGTCATTAAAGTTAGATCATGCCCTTTAATTTCCATATGTATTTGTAATAATATTTACTTAGATCGGAAGATATGCAGCATTAAAAACAAAAGGTGCATTTTCTCTTAAAATGGAATATTTCGGTTAAGAAAAATCATAGAGAAATACAAAAAAGAAATAGCTAAAGTCTTAAGCTTTCAAATGATTTTAATGCAGTTTACTGAAAATGTTGTTTCCCCATGTGCTTGAACAAACAGAAAGAAAAACTTTCAAATTTTAAAACTTTTCTTCTCACTGTTTTTTTTTTCTTATTTGATGATTTTTGAAATCTGAAGTAAACTGTCAAAAAAATAGAGTATTCAAGCTTTAATTTCATTTTTTATTCATACTTCTAAGACTCTTGTTTGAAAAGTTAAAACTGTTTAAATACAATCATTTTTATCATAAAATATAGGTTTCCCTTTAATTTTTTGTATCACTGTATCAGTGTATAATGTAACAAAAGTATGAAATAAAACAGCTTTATATTATTTTTTATACAGCCACTTTACTAACACAAGTTCAAACCTTTCTGTGTTCTGTGTAACAGTCACCAAATGTGTCATTTTGATAATTACTTATAATAAATATGCCAAAACAAATGAGTATTTACTACATACAAAGCATTATTATTCAATTATTAATGAAGACATGAATAAAAAGTGACTGGAAATACATATACTACACAAAATAAAATTGAAGTAAAAAAAAAAAAATAACAAACATATTTTTAATTTTTGAACACAAATTATAAACATACCAATTATCAGATATTATATGTTTTTATACCAAATTATAGCTTGTCATCCTGAATAAAATGCTGTTTAGTTCATGAATGCTTAAGTTATCAATGCTTAAGTCAATTTTTGTATGACTTTAGATCTGTATGAGTTAAATAATGCGACTTGTCCAATCCTGCATGAATTGGCAGGATTATGGTGTTTGTTCTAACTTGCTCAGTATGAATTTGTCACAAGCAGTAAATAAATAATTGCATGTTTTTTCCTGCCGATGCATATTACATTTCAAACCTATAAAAAGGCAGTAACTGTTTATTTTATTTTCAATGGCATTTCCTGTGCAATCGGTAGCAGATTTTATTAAAATCAATCTTTTACTCACGTATTTGTGAACTCAAAACCATATCAGAAGCAAGAAAGAAGAAACTGTAGTATAGTGCAGAATATATTAAAATCTGATTTATCGAAAATCCAACATCGCCAATATGGCTTTTGTCAAAAAATGTTTTCAAATTAAGCGATGAAGCCCTTCCAGGCTACAAGATCATTTTAATAAAATAATGCACTCAGAAAAGAAAGACATAAATGTGGCATATTTTCAAGACCTGAAGAAGAAGTATGTAGCTCAGCCAACTATATCAAAACTTTTTTCAGCAGTTTCCAAGCAAGATGATGACAGACTTCAAGCTTCGTATAATATTTTATTGTAAATTGCTAAAACAGGCAAACCATACACTACTGGAGAAATTTAATTTAATTTTAATCTTAATTTTACCGCAGTAAAAGAAGCACTGTGGACTGTGCACTGTGCTCCATAAACCAGTGGCAGATATCTGAAAAATTTCTTTGAGTTATGTGCAAAGATGAATTGATGAGATGGCTAAAAACATCAAAAAATTATTATACAATCACCTGAAGACTGGCCAATTTTCAATTCAGTTAGATGAGTCCACTTTACCAACTATGAAGCATTGTTGTTGTCGTAAGAGAGGTTTATCAAAGATGAGAAAATATGTCAAGAACCATTGTTTGCTAGAAATTTAGCGACAGATGCAAAGGTAGAAACCATATATAATACACTGGAAATATTTTGTGATAGAAATTAAATTCTTTTGAAGAATATGTCAACTGCTCCTGATGGCGCTCCAACTATGACAGGATGTCACAAAGCCTTCACAGCATACTTAAAAAATAAAGTTCCAGATGTGCTTGCTGTACAATGCATCATTCATTACCATTGTTTACTTGTGAGAAAACCTGAGTGAATTTCTGCATACATCAATGCAATATGTTATCAGAGTAGCTAATACAATCAGAAGCAATACACTAAATGACAGATTATTTAGTCAGCTTTGTATTACCAATGATGGAGATTTCAACTGCTTGCTGCTTCATGCAGAAGTGCGCTGGCTATCAAAAGGTACTTGTCTGACTCGATACAATCTGTTTTGACTCTGTGATAAGAGTTCCTGGAAAACAAATACAGATAGTTGTGTGACAACCTCATTACATCAAAGAATGATATTGCATATTTGACAGACCCATGTAAATTGTTTAATAATCTTAATTTCCAGCTTCAAGGCAACGACTTGAATTTGATTAAAACAAAAAATGTTGTTGCTGCTTTGGTAGCCAGACTGCTATAACACAAGAGAAATATTGGCAGATGTGAATTTAATAACTTCCCGGATTTATCAGCAGTATCCTTCAATGATAACTTTCTTGTTTACTGCCAACAATTTGAAAGCCTCCATGATGATTTCGATTCCAGGCCATTCCAGAACGATTACAGGCCATTTTAAAATGGGCATAATAGATGGATATTGGATCCTTTTTCAAATGTCAACACAGCAGGATCATCCCAGTTAGAAGAAAAACTTACAGAACTGACAGCAAATGAAGAAATAAGAATAAAATTCAAGAATGGCTACCATAAATTTTGACTGTAAAAGCCAATCCTGCATTTGTATCCTGGATTATGGTCAACTGTTCAATGATTTCTGATTGCATTCCCATCGTCATATTTTCCTGAATAATTTAGTGCTGTAGTGACTGACTGTAGTGAGTCCTGTAGTGACTGTAGTGCTGTAGTAACATTGCTAACAAAAGAGAGAAATTGGCTGCATGTTACCAAATGCGGCAACTTATGCCTGTTTTTAAGTAAATCTAAGCCTGATATTAATGAACTCGTTAAAGCAAATCAGTTTCATCCTTCATATTAATGTAATTGTAATTTTACAATTGAAAACTATGTTTTAATTATTGTATTGAATATGCTATCACTATTGCCATTATATAAACAGATATAGTTGTAATTTTTTTGAAAGTAATTTTGATAAAATTATTTCCAAATATAATTAATTATGCGTTTTAATTGCTCTCATTTAAAATTTAGGTTTCAATTTAGAAATAGGATATCCATGTTTAAAAACAGTAATTACAGACTGCTGTTTTTAAGAACAGATCTTAAAAACAGTAACTGCCATATTATTTGTAACAGACAGTAAGTTAAAAATTTTGGGGACGCTAAAAAATTTTTGATTCTCAATGTGGATGGTGGGCGAAAAGATTGAGAATTAATAAAGTATTTTTAATCAAACAAAAAAAAGTTGCTAATGGAATAATATAAACAATACTAAAATAAATACTTTCAATAAGATTTTACAAATCAAATATAATTATTCATAGTTTATATCATTGCCAGACAAAAATGATAAAAAATTAATGATGAATTAATGATATTTGCAAAAATATTTTTTTTAAATATTTTGCAATTTATTTTAAAATATATATTTATAATATAAAGATGTGAAACAAATTAGTAGGCTTGAATTTTATAACATAATTTCAATAGTAATATACATAATTGATTAATTATACTATAATTGATAAGTGTAAAGAATTAACATTTTGAACTCTCTTTAGGTAAAATAAAATTTAATTTACCTAATTGCTACAAGAATTTCATTTACATAAAAATTAAATTTTCATTTGTAAATTATAAATTTCATTTAGTTAGATATTTCTTCAGTTCATCTTCTGTCAACTGTAATTCTTCTGATACTTTTTAATGAATCACTTGTATTACTAAACATTCTTGATCCATTATAAAATATTGAGTTAGAAATTTTATTAAATTTCTGTTATATAATTTTTTTGTTAATTTATGGTTTCAAACTCTGGGCAAGCATTTTTACATGAAACAGAAATTATTGAAAATCATCATAGTAATTATTATTATTGGACTAGAAAAAAGACAGACCTATGGCCTACCATGAAAATGTTCCACCATTTATGTTTCATTCCACATGATTTTGTTAAATGTTTTTGCCAATTGTAACTAAATTAATGTTCATAAATTTATTGTACTAACAACACCAAATCCTTTACAATGAAGTAAAAATGTTCAGGATTTTGAAATGTTTAAAATTAATTTTGTATAAATTATTCAAACCAATAAATATAAATTGTTCGAATGAATCGTTCAAGAAGTATAAATCGTTTCAATGAATGAATCATTTGTGTGCTGCGTACAGCCACCCCTGGTGTACCACTAATGGTCTGCTGTGTGCCAATAGCAGCTAAAATAAAAATATGAGCTCATAAAACAAACCTATACACCATCTTTTTTTATAGAGAAGATATCAGCCTATTGTTAATTTATATGAAAAAATAAATACCATGACTGTATAAATTGTCTTAACCAATTTCTTTTTTTATAATCTTAAAAACTGACCAAAATTTTAGAACATGAATAGTAGAATTATATTAAAATATTTATAGAATATATAGTAATGTATCCAAAATTTAAACAAACACAAAAGTCACACAAGCTCATAATTGAACTAATTTATACTTTCAGTTGAATCTTATTCACCAAAGTCTAAATAAAGATTAATATTTAATTGATTGATGCAAAAGTTAAATAATTATTATTTTTCAGATATCTTAATGTTGAGCTTAGCCATAGAAATTTATGAACTATCTAAATTAGATTAAAGACTACATTTATAGTAATGCGTAACAGACAGCAGTAGTAATAACATAAACAAGAGGGTGATCATATATGATAAACAATTATTTTCACCTCTTCAGCTTTTGACTGTGCATCTTCTTCAGCATCTCTAACCTTTGCTTCTAAAAGAGCTATCTTGCCTTGAGCTTCCTGTAGTTGATGCTGTAATATACTAATAGCAGATGGCTTCCTGGTATCTTCTTTTAATTGCCTATAGCACAAAATGTAATAAAAGACTCTTCTAAACAAGAAATGCTAACTTAAATAGAGCTACTACTTTAATGGAGAATTTCTTGCTGGACATTTTTTTGTTGTTGTAATAATTGAATAAAAAGTAAAATTCATTATTTTCTACATAACCTATCTATGTAGATCAACAGCACTCATCAGCATTTATCTAATGTTACCAAATCATCATAAAATAGAAAAAACATTTGAAAGAATACTCACCACAACATACATAGAAAGTTGATGATTAATTAAAATAAATCTCACTTTTGTTTTGTAAACGTTGGTGATTAGTATTTTCCTACTTTTAATTTTCTTTTTAAGTTATTCTAACAAAACGAAATAAAAGAACTTAAAACATATAAATATGAACTCATTTAAAACAATATTTTATCATTTCCAATAACCACTAATTTCACATTTTGCTTGCATTAATGTATACAAATATTAAGTTAGGTCTAGTAAGAACACTAAGCACTTAATATAAGTATTTTTACTTTAATTAATAGTTTTTTGGTTTAATAAAAATCAGATTATAGCTTTAGGTTAATTTTTTTTTTAAAATATTAACTAAAATATTTTTCAGTTACATAAATGTTATAGGATAATTATGACTTTAGGATAATTAATTCAGCAGCAAATAAAGGGCAAGCAGGAGTAGGATTTGTAATGAACAAGAAGATAGGGA
>JAAAKQ030307616.1:15878-26833 GCA_010016005.3 Zanna intricata
ATATATATATAATTAAAATATTCGATTGGCTAGCTGCTTGCTTTGAATATAAAATGGGTGTAGTTTGATGTAATGGAAGACCCATCCAAATCGGATAATAAGGGAGTTCATTCATGAATAATTCCTACGACCATTAATCACTTGTGGCTTATCCACTGACACCCAGCCACTTGATTAAATACCGCTATTTGTGCTTGCTTGCTCTAGAACAAATAATCATTCTCTTTTCAAACTTTTAAGGCTAGATCTGAAATAAATTTAATGCCAACAACAAAATATTACTGCCTGTTTTTTAGTTAGAAGATGAAGTTGTAAACGGAAATAATTACTTGTGTCTTTATTTGAAAAAAAAGAGCATTTAATTAAGATATTATCCAACTTTTTCTTTTAGAAACGGTATATTCGAAACTGATGGGTTAATAACATACATTTCTTGATATCTTAGACGGTTGTTAGCATTACATTATTACACCTATTCAATTTAAATATATTACTGCAATTTTTCCTTTAAGGAAAATATAATAAAGAGACCAAAATATAATTTCCTAATGACATATTAAAAAAACAGCAAGACATGGTAAGTGATTTATTACATTTTCTTTTTTAGCAAGTAATCGCAAATTACTTATTTCCTTTGTTTTAGGATATCATTAAGAAACTTATGATATGATTTTCAAGAGTACTATTTAAAAGTTTTCAATCAGGAGGGATAAAAACAAAAAATTACTTTTTTTTTTTCAATTAATTTGACATGAGGAGTAATGTACCTAACATATTTATATCAAAAAAGGATTTTTTAAAACAAACATCTCTGGTGAGACTATAAAGTCCAATCCTAAAACAATTTAAAATTGTTAAAAGTGTGTACATGTGTACACATATTATATACTAGTCGAATTTTAAAATGCCGTTATTTGCAAAAATTTGATTACGAAATTTAATTATTTAAATAGAAGTTAATAATTTAAAATCGGAGCGATTTCATTTTAAATGTTTTACCAATAGGCTTTGCATAATTATTAGTTAATTTCCAGGTTTGGAAAAGTATGATTTCTTTCCAAGAATGATTGATTGAATGATTTATAGATGATTTATTTGTTTGTTTTTTCTTTCTTAATCAAGGTAGAAACTTTCGCAGTTTATTTATCTCCTACTATTTAAACATTAAGATTATTGCTTTTCTATTAGTTATCCTCAGTATAGGGAAACTTTAATTTTTATATTTAATGAAAGTTTTCTATAAATTTTCTGATACAGAACTCTAATTTTTAAGTTTTTTTTATAAATTGGAAAATAAGTAACAAACAAACAAAAATAAATAAAAGTTTCAAATACAAAGGCACAAAATATAGAATTGGTAAAGCCAATTTATAGGAATGATTTTACTCGTATTTTATTTTATTCTGATAATAAATAATTCAATAAATTTAAATATTTCCAATATTTAGAAAGTTCGTATTGATTGTTGAAAAATAATGCGAGTAAAAATATTTTACATTGAATAAAATGTGGAAAGCATTATGTAACGCAGTTGTGATGGAGGTCATATATTTTTTCAACATTTTTCTCGAATATTTTTATTGAATATTTGTTCTCTTATAGATTCAAAAGTCGATTTTTTCGACTGGTTCATATTTATGACTAATATCTATGGTGATCAATAGAACTATTCAATGTCTAAACAGTAGAACTGTAAACAATAATGTTTACACCAAATGCATTATCCATTGATTTCTGTCAAATTATTACCGCTCTTTAACTTGGTGTGATATTGTAACCGATAAAAGCTAATGTTTCTAATAAAAAAGCAATCAGGTTTGCGATGGGGGAATTTGGTAGAGTTGAAAAAATGGCCCGAGGGATTGCCAAAAATCTCTTAAAGCTCAATCGGAAATCACTATAGAGAAAACACAGGCAATAGTTTTAGGTAATCACTTATAAATATTAAAAACTTCTTTGATATGAAATTTGATATTTTTCCATATTTTAAAAAAAATTTATTTAATCATTATTTATTGTTAAACTTCTTTACAATCAGAGGTTAATAATTATAATAAATCAATATATTTATATAAATAAAAAAAATAATTAATAAAATATATATATATATATATATGAAGAGAACTTGAACCGATGTTCCTTCCCCATGTAAGATCCAAATATTTCATCAATTAAAGTTTTGTTTGGCTATAACCCTGGAACCAATGAAAATAAGTACCACTCATGATATATCGTTGAATTGCTCTCAGTCAAGGGATAATACTGCATTTAAGAAAAAGTCCAAAATCTAAATTTGTTGAATTTTGGGTTTTTTGGACACTTTTCGTCCAAATCGATTGCAATCAAAAGGAGAGGTGCACAACTAGATGTTACAACAGTCCTAGATAAAATATTTCAACATCCTACGGTTAATAGTTTTTGAGTTATGCTAGAAACATACGTACATGTGGGTACATACGTACGTACAGACGTCACTTTTCTGTGTTCCATCATATTAAAGGAATAATTAAAAATTTTATAAGATTTTATCATTTCCTCTGATTTTTTTTGTAGTAATTCGCTCACTCAGAATTAGACCAACATAACTCCAGTTAGTGAATATTACATGAAAGCAGGAAGAAAGAAAGCTTTTAATGTATTTTTAGGCCAATGATATTTATAACTGTAAAAACCTTATTATAAATATAAATCAATAGTTCTATGAAAACTAAGAGTAATAACTTTAAAAATGTTTTCATTAACTTTATTATCCGTTTTATTAAAACAGCAGGCACAGCGTTACGATTCAATGACAGTAACAAATGCCAAATTGTTTTATTTTCCAACAGTTATGGACAAAATTGAATAAACTATTTTAAACTATATAATTTAAGTTTAAAACTATAAATCAATTTTAAGCAAAAACAAAAAAAAATCAGTTAAATAATTTTACGTAAATATAAAACCAATAATATATGCTGAATAATTACATTAAAGAAGTTAGTTGTAATATAATACAATACAAAATAATTTTATCTCAAAATTTAAATATCGCCACAAAAAATGGCGTTACGATTTAAAAAATTGTTAGAAACAAATATACTTATCTCAATTTTGGTTATGTAAAAAAAGTGCCTTATTAAAATGATAAGAAAAAATATCTTTACATTATTACTTTTAATTTTTAACAGAGAGAAAAATTAATTATTGTTTAGAATAATGTTTTTGAAATAATCAAGATGATGCGGATAAAATGTTTTAAAATATGATAAAAAAATTTTCTTAGCGTTTTTTCTCTTTGGTCCCTGGTTAAGTAAGAAAATTGGAGTTATATTTCTTTGATTCCGAGCCGACTTATTATTCCCTTCTAAAATAAAGATTCCGTTCTTAATTAATGCGATTGCAGATGAATTCCTCTTAATAATATTTTGAAAAAAAAATTTTTAAATCTAATCCCAAAATAAATTAAATGTTTTTGAGAAATATAATATGTTAATAAATTTTCTTTTGGGGAAAGATGATTCCGTTGAGGTAAAGATGTTTTCCAATTTTTATTGTTTTAAATATGATATAAAAAAGTGATTACATACTGATTAAAAAGTAAAAAATAAATTCGTAAAATACTTGTTACAAAATAAAAAAACTTAATTAATTTTCCCTTACAGCATGTATGGTATGCCTTTTATTTATAAATAAATTTCACAACACATAACGTACCACTTCTTTGTTAGCTAAAAAATAGCCTGCAGCAATCAATAAACATCGTGAACATTTATTAATAACTGCTGTTGCATACGGTTCAATACAAATTGAAATTTAAAATGAATTCCTGTTAATTTGCCTTTAACAATATTAATAATTTTTCAAAATAATATTTCTTTATTTATGAATAATGTTTTTCAGATGCGTTTCTAATTTTTTTAAATAATAATAAGGTAATTAAGTTATTATTATTATTAATAACCATGCTAGGTTCACTGAGAATGATCTAACGGTCAGACCTTCAAGGTTTTAAAAGTATGTTTCTAAACACAGAGCTAATAGAGAAAATGTAGTTATCTCGATAATAAACCAGTTACCGATCCTTAAGAACACTGTACTCGGTTTGGTGAACACTTTAAATCTGTGTTTCAGTCTTTTCCAGAGAATGTACAACCTGCCTCTTCAACGCTCGGAGATATGACAAAGTATGCCGAGCTTGATATTCTTCATGTTAGTATCGATCGATGTGGTGTTAATTGCCATCAACGGACTTAACCACAAGGCTGCCACTAGTCCTTGATTAAATGCCACTATTAAAGGCACCAGCTGCGTAATTGCTCGTATTTTACCCTCATTACGCGACTGGATTATGAAATCAGGTATCTTCACCAACCTATGAATAAAGGCTGTCATTACACCTATTCTCAAGCTTGTCTCTTGTGTTATTGATTTCCGTCCTTTCCACTTTGTGTAAAACTATCGAAATAATCATCCTATTCTCTCATATACCTTATGATATCCTACTGGAGACTGTATTCAAAGTCTCCAGTTTTCAACACGGCTTCATGCAGAACCGTTCCACTGTCTCAAACCTTAACTTTTTCTTATGCCAAATAGGTTCTAGGTTGAAACTTAAGCCTAAATGGATGCCATCTATTTTGACTTTTAAAAATAATTTGATAAAATACTCCACTATCTGGTCTTGAAGAAGTAGGCTGTATCTAAATCTTGTAAATGTGCATTCCGTCATACATGAATGATAAAACTTTTACTGTATATACTTTCCACCGTTAATTGGCCGCAACATCTGTTGTTCCTAAGGGTTCCAAACTTGGCTCTTTGTTGTTTTTTATCTTTTGTCGATGAAAATTGCTGAATTAATCGACAATAGCCTAAGTATTTACCGCCAATGATTTTAGAATTTTCCTGCATGTTAGAGAAATTATCGCTATATTTTGCAACAAATTATTAACTCTATTTATTTTTTCGCTATACGAAATCGTATTCCACTAAATTAAAAAAAAAGAAAAAAAAGCGTATTCTGTTTTCCCTTCAGACTAATATTACTTAGTAAATTCTCATCCGATTGCTACTGTAAACTCCGTCACCGAACTAAGCATCCTTCTTGACTTTAACCAGTACTTTTCTAAACATGCTGACAAAATTGACCAGAGCGGAAGCGGTAAGGAAATGGGTCAACTCGTACTTAGTTTCCTTTGTTTTGGTGCTGCCATCTCTGAAAGTACGGGATCAATCCATAGGTCTATCTGCCTTTTGTCGACTGATCCTCCATCTCTTCTGCCACCTGCGAACAAGCTATTCTACGGTATCCACCTTATCCCATCCCCTATACATCCCCTCCCTCATTCGAAAGAGGAGATCCAGGGTCGTCAGTCTGTCCACTACGCCGGCAGTATTGCCTAAGATAATACTGTGTTTTTGGCTTTAACTCATATTGCTACCACTTGCCTTGGAAGGTGTATTGTGGTGCCGTATTTATTGCGTTTTTTTTTGTTTCATAAGAAATAATAGAGTATTAAAAACCTGTTAATAATCAAATATAATGGAAACATTTTAGATTATCTATCATTAGAAAATAAGACTAATTACATTAACTTGTAATTAAGTTATAGTTGTTTAAGTTACACTAAATAGTAATAAAGAATTTTATTACATTAATAGTAATATTTTTATAGTATAAAAATATATTTTGGATAGCAAAACTGTGTATTATAATGGTGTTTATGTATTTACAAGTTGTATATTTACCAAAGAGCTTTTTGTTTCTTAATTTGATTTGTTTAAATATGTAATTTACGTAACGGTGGGTTAGAGAAATTTTATTAGGTACTCATTACATTGTAACTGATCTTTTTCTATATCTAACATTATTATCTTTATAACAACAACATATTTACTTTCATCGTAGAGCTCTTTAACTTTGACATGAATTAAGAAGAGAAGTGGTGTTAATAGACTAATTTTGTTATAACCCTTCTTAATTCCCTCCTAAATTAAACTCTCATTGTTCATTCAAAGTAACGAACCTTGCATTAAATGAAATGCTTGATAACAAATTTCATTTTAAAAGGAAAGCCTATCTTTGCGATTACAAATATGAGAATATTATGTTTACATTTTTTACTCTGTTTTGCGTTAATTAAGTTAATAATTTTACTATATATTACATGTAAATAAAATATTATAATTATTATAACTTTTTGTTATTTTTCAGATTGAATTTTTCTTCTATTGAAATTTAAATAATTTTTATCTTGAGATATTTTAATATAAAATGTATTATTTTATTATAAAAACGGGATTAGTACATTCCCAACGGAAGAAATATATTGTAAATATTCATAATTATTTCAATTTAATTGCCCATTATATTATATTTACATATCAAAAATTTTTAGTTCGTTCGTACAAGGAAGTATTGTAATGGCGAAAAATTTCAGTTTTCACATTTCAACGGAAATATCCATTTTGACCATCCCTGAATCCATTTTGACTAGTTTCGGCGTGACGTCTGTACGTATGTATCCAAAAAATTTAGATTTTGGACATTTTCTCAACTGCAGTAATAAGCCCACATTAATAGCTTTTCAGTGATATATCATAAGTGTTACTTATTTTCATTAGTTCTAGAGTTGTAGCCAAATAAGATTTTAATTAATGAAATATACGGATTTTACAAAGGGATGCCTATCAGTTCACGTCAGATTTCATCTCCTATTCTCTTTTTTTAACTTTTTTCTTTTAATTTACTTTTATTAACTTTTTTTAAATTTTAAATATGTTGATTTATTAATAATTATAAACCCGTGCCTGTAAAAATAAAAAAATGTTAAAATAAATAATAATTCAATAACAATAAAATTTAAAAAATATATATGAAAAAAATCAGAAGTTATTACTGGAATGAAATTTTGTTTATTTTTAAAAATGGGTAAATGTAATTTAATAAGCATTATTACATATGTGTGTGTATATGTAATAGATTTGATAAACATTGATTATTCAATATTAACTTTTGTGGCTCCTCAAACCTCAGTCTGTACATGGCCACATGCACTATACGCTCCCACTCTTTCCTATCTCTATTGACTTCTATGCCTTCCTCCACTCCGTCATTTCATCGTTTCTTTGGTGTACCCAAAGGTCTTGTGCCATTTATCATCTCTCCAACTTCCTCATCCTTCCCTCTGCATACATGGCCAAACCACCTAATCTCTTCCTCAGCTCGCTGTTCTTCCTGATCTGCCACCGTTATACCTCCCTTATTAGGCCATATATCTTTCTCAAAACTCTCTTCTCAAAGACATCAGCCTCTCTTCCTAACTCTTTGTTAGTATCCATGTCTCTGAGCCATAAATGGCTACTGGCCTTATTATTGTTTTGTAAAGTTTTATTTTTGTGACTCTTGAAAGTAGCCTTGACTTAAGAATTCTCTCCAGTTCTTATAGATATCTAGTGGCTATCTGAATTCTGTCCATGACCTCCTCCTCCATATTGTTAACACTACTAATCATTGTTCCAAGATATTTAAATGTATTTACTTTCTTGAAACTCATAATTTGTGTTTCCAAATCTTGTAAATCTGGTTCATCCTCTCTGTAAACAACCACGTACTGCGTTTTTTTCATATTCATCTTTAGATCCACTTTACTCACTTCTTGAAGAAGTACTTTAATCATCTCTCTTATTTCACTTCTGTCTACTCCAATCATCCTCTGCATCATCAGCAGATGTCAACAAAATGTTTTTACCACCTATTTTGACTCTAGTATTCAGCTCCATAATTCTTTACATTACTTTATTACGCACAAGGTTGAAGAGAGTTGTAGAGATCACTTTACCTTATCTTACGCCTGTTCTCCCCTGAAGTGAAACAAGACATTCACTCTCCCATACACACATCCTTGTATGGCTTATCATTTTCTCAGACCCCTTGCTTCCTTTTTATGCTGTTCATAATTCACTTCTTGTTTTGCTATCATAAGCTTTATTAATTCAACAAACAAACAACACACATTTCAATTAAATTCCCAACACTTACTAACAATCTGTTTTGGTATAAAAATTTGACCAACTATTGAACTGCCTTTGCAGAAGCCTGCTTGATATTCCCCTAATTCATCCTGAATTTATGGGCTAATTCGGTTTAGAACAAGCCTTGACAAGATTTTATAAGTAATGGACAACAATGATATCCCACGGTAGTTGGTACACACCATTCTCCACTTTTTATGGATAGGACAAACTATCACCATCTCTCATTCTTTTGACATACTCTCATTCTGTCATATTGTGGTGATATGTTTACGTCTGCTTTCTAATACACCTCTTCCTCCACATTTCAGTAATTCTGCAGTTGTCCCATCTACTCATGGAGATCTCCCAATTCTGAGCTGTTTTACAGCCTTCTCCACTTCTTCCACAGGGTTTCTCCAGTTGCAGTTGTCCACTCTCCTCCACATACTCTTCCACATCTTCCAGGTCTCCCTGTGGCACATTTAGTAGCTCCTCAAAGTATTGCTTCCATACCTTTATAGAATCATATTAGCCTCAAATTCTCCATTTCCATTTCTGAGAAATTCAATTCAACAAAAATCTTTTGCTAAAAAAATGTACACATTTGTAGAAATTTTTTTTTGCATTATTACGCTTACTATCTTCCTCAGCTTTAGCTATTTTTCCTTGCATGTATTTTCACTTGTTTTCTGGTTTATGTACTTTCTTCTCAGTTAATTTTTCCAAACTCATTCTGACACTCTCACTTCGCAGTGAGTAAAGTGGGAGTGGTGTGGTGACCAGAACATCATAAAATGTGTGTCTTCTACGGGCATTGGGATGCTAAAGACAAATGATTACTATTTTAGCCCTTTTCCTTTTTTGTACTGCTTTGCTACATTTATCATTAAACCACTTTTTACCCTTCAATATTCCTCTGAGCCGCATTGCTTTGCTAGCATCTAAGATTACCTCGTTTTTTAATTTTTTCATTTTTCCTCCATGCTCATAACCCCCCTCCTTACCATTATCCTCATCAATACTCTCCAGCAGCTTGAATCTATTGTGCCACTTCAACTAAAACCTCTGTCTCCTAGTTTTATCCTGTAAGAGATCAACATTTATTTATTTTACTTACACAATAACTTGCTTTAGTTACTCTCCTACTGCACTTCAGTATTTTTGGACTCAACCATAGTTAGGTAGTGGTCAGTAACCAATTCAGCATCTCTTAAGGATTTAACTTCTAGGATTCCATTTCTGTGTCTACTGTGTATAAATACATGGTCAATTTGATTCTTAGTGTTGCAATCAGGTGATACCATCAGTATGCTTTTATGCAGGAAAATGGTACTCATGATCCTTAAATCCTTAGAGGTTGCAAACTATGACAGCATTCCTTCATTTTTATTTGACTCTTATGTAAATTATGATACATAAATGGGGTATCCATATTACCTCACTTTCCACTTTGGTATTAGCTCACCCATCACCAGTTTACATCATACACTGGAATCCTGTTAAAGTTGCGTTCCATAAGACTATAAAATTCCTCCTTCATCTCATCCTCACTGTCCTTCATAGGTGCATGGACACCAACACTGAAATACTTTTAAATTTTCCCTGTAACCGGACATAGCAAATTCTTTTGTTCACTAGTTCAAATTTGACCACTTTGTCAACATAGCAATTTTAACTGCCAAAGCTGTGCAAAACTGGTGTTTATCTTTTAAGCCACTACACATAATTTAATGTTAATGTCAGTTTAATTTTACTTAATTATTCTGGAATTTATGTGTAATTTTATCTACAATTATAACTACAGATGACTGAATAATGACCTTCACAAGAAGAAACATTTACAATAAGGCATGCATGCCAGTCTATAATAAAGTGCAAAAAATTTTTATCTTTTAGTTCATTACTACTCTGATACTGTTGAGCAATATTCCCTCTAAGTAGGAGTTGATAGTTATTTCATTCATTTGTTTTTTTTTTGTTGCCAATCATTTAATCGCTCTTTCATTTGATACAAATGAAATTGATACAAATGATCTTCTGATTTTATTTGTTTACACATTCTGTAGTTTTCAAATTTTCTCCCGCTCTATCTGGATCAACTTCTCTTAATCTTTTTACTCTTTTCTTGGTCTTAACATTTTCTTCCTCTGTGTATTTTTTCATCTTCTCACTTTCAAATGAAATAAATTTGAATGAAGCACAGCATGAATGTATATGTAATACATAATTAATGTAATATATAATGTATAATTGTAATGTTTAAACATCTGATGTGTTCTCAACAAATTTTTTATTTTTGTAACATTAATGTATCATTTTACATGTAGTATAATAAATATTATTAGGAAATCCATATATACTTTGTTTGATTCCAGTGAATGATCTTAACTATTATAATTAAGATTTTTTCATATAAGAAACTGTGTATTTACAACATATTTGCAAATAAGTTAAAGATATTTTTTCTTCTTTTGAATGGAAAATGTCACTATCCGACTAAACAGTCTTCAGTTCTTGTTCATAGATGTATATTAATCATAATTAGGTGTCCCAGAAAACCTGTCTTAGTTTTTAAGTCCAATTTTCTTGACAAAATGATAATATAGATGAGAAAAAATATTAACAAACAATATCCTTAGAGTATGTTATGAAAGTATTGTTTTTATATAAAAAAAAACTTTTTTTCCATATAAACAGTAAGTTTAATGTCAAACTAAAAGCAATATAAAAGATTATTAAAAAATAGAGATAGGTATTTCAGAGGTAAAAGTCAGTATTGAGGTAAAAATAAGAAAGTATTGAGAGGTAATATTTTCATTCCTTTTCTGTTGTTACGAATGAAAAGGTAATTTCTTAACAAAAATCACTATTTAACTAACATATCAAATCAATTATCCAAGTTAAACAACAAAAGAAAAAAATTATTCTTCTAGTGAAACAATGGTTCTCAAAGAATA
>JAAAKQ030307617.1:0-10072 GCA_010016005.3 Zanna intricata
ATATATATATATATATATATATATGAAAACCCGGCGAAATCTTTCGCTAGCCGTAACTCGCTAACAAAACGTTTTCATGCATATGTTTATTGGAAACTTTTTTCTTATTTTTAGATATAGAAAGCGTTTCCGAGGGATTGCCGTGCAGTTTTGATACACCTTGTATATATTTCACTTTCTTGTGGACACAACTTCCGTAATTTTGCGCCAATCAGTTTCAAATTGATACATAAAATATAACGACCCGAAATCTCGGTCGAGTTCGTAAATGGGAAAAATCGGACCGTGGGGTTGAAAATGGGAGGGCTTTTTCGAGAAAAAAAAAAAACAAAATTTCGCTACAACTTTCTTTTGAAGTAAAATATCGATTTCGTTTTAACATTCTACTGTTCCTTTTTTTTTGGATAAGTACTAAAAACTTATCTAAATAAAGTTTTTTGATATCACCTACTATCGGCCAAGGGGTGGAAAAATAGGGTTTCAAACACAAACAAAAAAAAATCATACCTCCCTTAATAGGCGCAGTATCGAATCGGTTTAAAGCGGTCGTTAGTTCTCGAAACATTACCTAAAACTTTTGTTTGTAACAATTTTTTATATTGCCAACCCTTACGGCAAGGGATGACCAAATTATTGGTGGAATTTTAATTGGACTTGTTGTATGCTAAAACATGTGAAACTTTTTTTCACAATTGTATTTAAATAAATTTGAAGTTTTTCTTAACGTTAAGTTGGAAATCTTTTTTATCCCCTATTTAGCACCGGTGAAATCTACTTCCGCCTTATAGCGTTTCGAAACGGATTTTTTTTTTTTTTAAATTAATCTTACATTACAAATAATATGAGATTTTCATATTTTCGATAATTTTTTTTCTATATATGTATAATTTTTATTTATTTGTTGATTTTTTCATAGTTTTTCGAGTTCTTTTCATGTTTTTTTTTTCTTTTTTTCATCTTTTTGTTATAATAAAATCGACCTACATTTGTTGTTTCGTCTAACCTTAGCGGACATTAGCTCCTACTGTGCTATTTTTGCTGTACGGTCTGAGGAAATATAGGAATAAAAAATATATCGGAAGATGAGTTTTTGTTTTTAAACAAATTTGAAAGGAGAAAAGTTTAATGATGGCTGACTCGAATAGTTTTAAAATTAGATTTGTTCGATATCATAAATGTTAGTTTTTAAGCAACTCGTATAACTACTCCTACAGCGGGTTTAATCAAGAAATCTATGACGAGTGATAGATGTCGCAAACAGGTAGTTTTTTTTTTTTACTTTTAGGTTTGTAGCATTTTGAATCTATAAATATATATATTTGAATTTCATTATCGATATTTTCACACGCTTTCTGTTTGTAATTTTATATTTTACTTGAAAAGATGTCACGATAGCAATTAATTAGAAAGTAAAAATGTCGAGTAAACGTTCGGGTTAAAAATTTAGATGCTAATAATAGGGTTACTGTACGTATAGGTATTTATTTATTGCATTACGTTTTCTGTTTTTGCAAGCGGCATGAGGTAAGATAGATAGATAGCTTAGTAACATAAGTAACTCATCGCGGTTTGTAAACTACTCTTTGTCAGGTCACGTGAAGGACATAACAAGGTTATAGTTTTAAAAAGATGGTGTTTTTTTTCTCTACATTGTATCGTTAAATTAATAAATGAGATCATATTTTTATAACAAGGATAGATATTTATCGTATAAATGTTATTATGCAGCCTAAATTATTAGTCGAATAATATATTTTGGGGGAAAAAAAATATCATTAGAATTTTTCCGAATAGGAACCGTATTTTGAAATCTTTATATAGCTTCATCGTATCTATTATTCCGTGTCAGGTGATAGATCGTGAACCGCAAATTAGTACTGTTTCTCTTCCTTAACCTTTTCCACCTCTACAACCCTATTTTAATATTCTCCTTAACTCACGCGGCACCTTCTCCTTACTATCCTTCTTTCCGCTTATACCACCGTTCGACGTATTCAGTCTCTCTCACATCAGTTTCTCTTTCTGCCCTCACATTCTTCATTTAACCTGTCCGACCCGTCCGAGTCCCGCTTTTTCTACCTGTTCGATATACTTTCTGTATTCATAAGTACCCTTACATATACGTCCTTCACAGGGTCCCTCTTTATCGTTTTGTTTAGTTTTTCTCCAAAAGGAAACGAAATTTTTTAATAGTGAACCTTTTTTTACGTGCTTTTGATCGAATTAATTGTAGGAATAAATACTTTTATAAAAATAGGGGATATAATTAATCGTATTGAAGTGACTTAAATTACATTCGCTGATCTGTTTAGTGTGTTCTGTTTGGTGACTTCAGTTTGTTTAGTGAATTCCGTTTGGTGTATAGAAGTCTCGTAAGAATTTTTTTACTGTCTCTAAATTAATATTGTTTAGATAAGATTGTAAAGGCTCACCTAGTCGTCTAGTTACTAGTTGTCTGGTAGCTAACCCGATATCACAAATCAGCTAATTTCGAAGTAGACAGTTCTAAGATTCAAATCTTAGTAAAAGTAATTTACTTTTATACGGATTTGACTACTAGGTCCCAGATAACGGTGATCTTTGGTGGTCGGGTTTCAATTAACCACACTTCTCAGGAGTGGTCGACCTGAGATTGTACAAGACTACACTTCATTCACCTGAAGTAATACGGTACGGCAGTTCTGGAGGCTAAACAGAAAAAAAGAGAGAGGGATAATAGTAGGGGCCTTTCGGGCCCCTACCATTTGGCGGAAGCAATACTTCTTCCCTTTCGGAGGTAGTAGTATGTGCTGGCTGAAGTAAATTGTAAGTGTGGTGAGGAAGATGGATAAGTGGTAAGGAGAAGTTTGGTATCTTTTTCATTTTGGCTGCCGTTTGTGCTGTTTCTCTGCTGGATTCTGTCCGCTTGAACCTTGAAGATGATGAAGACGAACCCGATGTTAAGAGCGTATCTACACAAGATGCAAAAAAGATTCATCGTAGGACTTTAGCTGTATTTTATGCAAGAAGTTTGTGATGAATTCTTTCTAACAGAACTGTGAGTCCGATGCCAAATTTGTAGAACGCCAAATAATCAAAGGAGACGATAGAATAAAATAGAAGAATTTTTTCTTGAATTTTAACCGAGAAAGAAATATTAAAATTATATTTTTACAGTTTACTGACCGTAAAAGACACTGATAATTTCGACTTGTATTTCTGTTTTGTTTATCAAACTTTGTTTTTTTTATTAAGGATGTAAGACTTTTTTCTGTTTAGCTTCCAGAACCACCGTAAGGTATTACTTTACAGGATGTTATGTACGAATGTAAATGGCGTTGTTATTCTGTACAATCTGGTCGCCCGTCCCTGAGATGTGTTTAATTGAAACCCAACCGCTAAAGAACACCGGTATCCACGATCTAGTAGTATTCAAATCCGTATAAAAGTAACTAATTTTACTAGGATTTAAACCTTAGAACTCTCAACTTCGAAATTAGCTGATTTTTGATGATGAGTTTAACCACTAGACCAACCAACCCCTTGGGTTAACGATATAAAACTACAAAAATAATTTAATTTTTTATTTCCAATCGTGTTTAATCATTAGTTTACGTTATACTGTATTTATAGATCTCCTAATTTTTCGTTAATTTCGCTTAATAGGGCCGTAACGATCCCGGTCCCGAAACGATCTGTTTATCCGAAATCTGCCGTATTTAACAGCAGAAAACAGTAAACGGTATCGACAGAAAAATTTCACATAAAAAGTTTTTCTACATCCCTCGTTCAAAATATCTTGAAATTCAACGATGGAAATGATTGCGCCTATATATATATATATAAAATAAGCCCTCGCGGTGTCGAGTCCTATATTACCTTTTAATTTTTTTTACTTAGTTTCGTTAGAACTTCTGTTTGATTTCCATTTTTAACAGAATATTTTATTTCTGAAATATATAGTTTCGTCATGACGATTTCGATTCGGTTTTAATTTTATCGTATAACACGCTGTAGTATTTGTGTTTTGTGCGTTTATTTTCTAATTTACATTCGTCTGTTTTATTTTTATAATTGAAATTGCAACTCGAGTCTTATTATTTATTATTATTGTTGTGATTTAGTGCGGTGATTTTCATGCTCGGTCTATTGAAAATTGCATTTGCGTGCGCTGTTATTCTCAAAATAGTATTCGGCTATTACAATTCAGTAGATCGAATTTATTTTCATCGTAATGAAATAGTCGAGTTGTCCGCTAGGTATAAAATTATACATTAATGTCAGCGATCGGATTTAAAAAAAAATATTTTACTGTATACAAACCTTTGAAGTTGAACTACTGTTTGTATTTATTCTGTTGTTGAATCTTGTTTAAAATTGATTTTTTTCCCTTCTTTAATTTATGTAGTAGAATGTAATAGTGTGGGTTTTTTTTTCAGGTATTGTCTAGTTGTAAATTGCACGAAACGGATTGTCATCTATTTTTATTCTAATAATTCGGTATTGTTTTTAATAATTATTTTTTTTTTTTAATTTAAAAACAGGTAACTTTATACGTTTTGAAATACGAAAGGATTCAGGAATATTTCTGATATTTAGGAAAAAACCAAACCATTAACGTTTGACTATTAAATTTATTTACCCTCCAGTAACCGTATCCGGTTCTCATATCAACACTGGTATTCCTGGAATTTTTTCTTTTATAACCGTCGGGACCACCGTTAGGTATTACATCAGAGGATGAGATGAATATTTGTAGCGTGTGTGAAAATGCCATGCCTGACCGGGATTCGAACCCGAGATCTCCAGATGAAAGGCTGAGATGATACCACTCGCGCCATGGAGGTCGGCGGTATTCCTGGAGTTGAATTTAAATGTTTTTTTCTAAATTTTAAGTATTTCTTTCAAAAGTAAAATAAATAAATATAATAGTTTTCATTTTGTTTTTACTTCCGTAATTAATATAACCTTCTATTATTATTATTATTATTTTTATTGTAATATTACAGATGGAATTTGGTAAATTTGTATGCCCTTATAATTTGGTTAGTTTAAAAAAAAAAAAAAATTAATATCTAGCTATTTACAAATATTTTAAAGTTAGCTGTGTGATTATGTGTTGTTTTTTTTATCTATTACACATCATTATTCATTTATTCAAAAATAATTGTTCAAAACCGACTTTAGTATTAAAAAAGGCAAGTAACATTTTCAAAGAAAAAAAAACCTTTTAATTATCTTTTTTGTTAAAAAACCAAAATTTTTTGAGTAATTATAGTTGTCGGTTATTTCTGTGCGATCCAGATCGTTAGCTCTCTCGTGCGCTCCCCCCTTCTCACTGTGTGGGGTGATGTATTATTCAACTTGAAATTTTTTTCATTGATTTCCGTTTTGATTTGTAAGTTCTATAATTGCGCATTTAGAAATAGTTCTTTAATTTTATAAATAATGATTAATAGATAACACTGTATAATGACTGAGATTCTTTTTTATGGATTATAATTTCGATTTGTATTCGTTTCTCTTGTAATTTCTTCATTTTTCAAAATTTTTTAAAATAATTTGTATTTGTCGTAAAGTTAATGTCAGCCGTATTCATCAAGTATATACAAACATAAAGGTATATCGTATCGTGTTCGTCTGATTTTAATTAAAATTTTTAACCGGTTTTCTTTCGTTTTATAACGATATAACTGTTGTTAAGCAGCTAAAAACTGTATATATATATATATATATATATATATTTAGAGTTTGAGCGTTCGGATTCCGTTAAGGTAAACCTTTTATTGTTTGTCCGTCGAACGAAACAGTTTTATCGCCGTGTGCTCGGTTTTATCTTGATCTTCTAGATATAGCGATTGATTAATTTCTATTACTATCAGGTATTTTATAATAATAATAATAATATGAGCTTTATGTTGTGGAGTTATTATTAAAGCTGTGTTTATTTAATAAGCGCTTATCAAAAAAAAAAAAAAAATAAAAATATTTTTGTGTTTCATTGATCGGTATCCTTTAGAGTGGGTATTTTCGATCCATTTGTTATAAGTACTGCCTTCTGGGAGTTAAAGTTTCTCTTTTTGTTTTATGATTATTATTAAAATAAATTGTATAATATAGCCTACGGTTGCACCTTTATACATAAAAAATTTTAGTGTATTAGGTATTAGCCGACTAATAACAATAATAAATAACAGGTGTAAGAATAACGGAAAGAATCTTTGTGACGTGTTATTTAAGGTATAAAGCATGTATTATAAAGATTTGCTTTCATCTCCATTAAATGTTGTAAGAGTATTTTTTTTTTTTTTTTTTTTTTTTTTTGTGAAAGCTTCATTAAAAACAACATTAAAAAAGAAACCGGTTTTTCTACTGTACGAGTATATTTATTTAAAATTCGTTGAATTAAGGATTAATAAAAATATGCATGTTTATATGTATTTATATTCAGTACAAATGTATTAGCGATTCTTCGAAATTCCAAGTTTTAATTTGGTGCAAGAAGAAAAATAATACTATATATATATATATATATATATTATGCTATTGCATTCATAAAATTTACAACTGCCGTTGTAGTACTAGTAGTAGTAATAGTTACAACTTTTTGTGTGGGTAGAAATTTAGTATGGATAAGGTGGGTGACTGTGGCAAAGAGGGGTATCTGGTATTTATTTCCCGGTCACGGTCGATGAGCTAGTATAAAAAGAAGACGTGGAATAAATTACAGGAGTTTGCCTGCGGGTCAGGTTAGGTTGTGTTGACCCTGTGCTACCCGCCTGTTTCGTCTTCTTATTTTCGCTCGCTCTTCAGGTCGGTCGGTCGGTCGCTCAGTCGGATTGTGTTGTATAGAAAAGAAAGATAGAGTACGAGAGAGAATTCTTCCTTCTTATTTTTGTTGTTTACATATCCTTAACGATCAAATAACTCTAGGTTTTTAAAGATTACTTTCTCTTGAGATTATGAAAGTGATTATATATTCATTTTGCATACAATTTATATTTTAATTTGCGGCTAATTTACTGCATTGTTATTAGTTACCTGAGAAAAATAATAATTCTTCATAACTTTAATGCCGAGTTGTATAAAAAAAACTTCATTGAGGGATTAAGTGATTACATATATAGCTTTTTGAAACCCCTTTTTTATATATTAAAAAAAAAAAACAAAAAAAAACTGATTTAAGCTTAAAACTGTGACTTAGCTATTGACATGTTTTGTTATTTTAAATAACATGATTCTAATCATGTAGCATTGGTATTTACACGGCTTGCATATTCCTCATAACGATTTGGTTTCTGGTTGAATTCACAGCAAGTATATATATATATATATATATGTATATTTTTCTTTTTTTTACTGTTTATCGATATGCTCGTGATTAATTCGCTCTAATTAGGCCAGTATTTATACTGCTAAACAGTATTATTTTTATTATGTCTGTAAGATATTATAAAAAAAAGAAATAAGTATGATTAATTACGCGAAGATATTTTTAATTTTACGTAAAACGTTTTCATTAACGTTTTCAAATGCTTTTTGTTTTATATCGAAACTTAAAATTAAAAAATATATGAGGTTCAAATTTTGTAATTTTATATCCGTATTTACGCTTCATTTTCTTACCTAAATTAGTGCTAGACATTTGTTTTTATTTTAATCAGACGTAACCCGCTTCGAGTTATCAGTATTTATTGTTTTATTCTGATGAAAAGTAATTTATTTCGATTATATAATTCTTTTTGTTAGTGTAACAGGCCAAATTCTGATTTTCCAGTCGACGATGCTGTTATCAATTTTTCTATCTTTTTCTGTTTAGCTTCCGGAACCATCTTTAGATATTATTTCAGAGGATGATATGTATGTATGTAAATTAAATGTAGTAGTGTACAATCTCACGTCGACCACTCCTGAGAAGTATGGTTAATTTGAAACCCGATTTTCAAAGAACACCGGATTACCCACGATCTAGTATTCAAATTTGAATAAAAGTAACTCCTTCACTAGGTTTGAACCTTAGAATTCTTGACTTCGTAGTCAGCTTATTTGCGATGACAAGTTATCATTTGACTAGCACCGTGGGCTACTATCAAATTACATAGAAAATGTATACCTGCCGGAAAAATGTTTACGTTTTTATATTCTCGAGTTATCATCCGATTTCCCCACATAAGTAAAAATTGCGATTTCATAATCGATCTAATAATTAAACTAAAATCTTTACAAAAAAAAATCGACGTGCGCGCTGTCGACTCTTCGACCCTTCGATGAGAGGGTTCTGGACGAACGATTACTGACCGGTAGGTCTGATTTTTCACGATTCCTAGAACGATTACAAGGTTCCCCCCCCCCCCCGAATGATTTTCGGTGAAGTAATGCCTATTGCCAAAAGAAGATCTAAAACTCTCCTCGGAAGGAGTAGAATCACTTCTAACCCTCTACAGGTAGAGCGTTCCTTTTTATTTACAATCCTTTTTTCCTTGCGCTTGTTCTTTTCCACTAGTGTTATGAGAATTTATGGTAAGCATCCTTTCGTTTTGTTTTAGGGGAATTATATTGTTTCTTCAACCTTTGTATTTAAGGGGTACAATTTCCTATGAGGTTATTCTATGATTAATATGCAAAGGGTAAAGGTCAGCTTTCTAATGACGATACGATGTAATAGCCGATCCGATGATGGTAGTTGTGTACGTTAAGTGCGCGGTCAAGGATATTCTTACAGCGTATAATAAATGATAGATGAAATAAAGAGCCGGCCTCCGTGGCGTGAATGGTAGTGTCTCGTCCTTTCATTCGGAGGTCCCGGGTTCGAATCCCGGTCAGGCATGGCATTTTTTACACACACTACAATTCATTCATCTCATCCTCTGAAGATATTATACCTGACGGCGATTCCAGAGTAAAAAAAAAAGATAAAGATTGATTTTTTTTTTAATCGATTTAAAAAAGTAATAATTTTTAAATTTTCCTTAATTTTCGATCTTTTGAAACGGACCATAAATTAAGTTTTAATAAATTTTTAGTAGTGATTTTAATTTGGCTCAGATCTCTTTTAAAGATTAAAGATTTTTTTCTTTAGTTATTTTGTTTCTGTTGTAGAAAAAATTTATTTTAATGATCTAGCGTAGGAGTTTTACCAGGAATGTATTTTGCTAAGGTATTTGCGCTAACGATTACTTCTTTGACCTTCATTTTTTTTTTTTTTTTTTTTTTTTTTTAGGAACAAATAAAAAAGAGAACAACATTAATAGAATTACACCGTAGTTATTTAAAATTAAATTTATTGACTTAAAATTCTTTTTTGTTTTCATTCACGATGAGACTATTTTTTTTTTTTTTAGTAATTAAGAAGATATTTTTACACCCGATTAGGTACGGATAGTTTGAGTTTGATTTACGTACATAAAAATAATCATTTGTCATTCAATATGACCGTAATAAAAATAACTTAGTACGAATTAACGTACACACAGAAAAAAATTCATTTATCTTTAAACGGTACGTATGTATTTGAAACGTGCACGTTTTGTTTTCATGCCAACTTCTATTTTTCAGTCGTTTTTTGCCACCTATGATATTAAATTAAATGTGATTTATATTTTACTTAGAAAAAAAAAATTGTAAGATGGGAAAAAGAAAGCAAGTTCGACGGTGTATTTTATCTTAATATTTATTCGGACTATATTTATTTTTTTTTTTTCTATTTATTAAACGATGTTTTTAAATCGTTTTGTTTGAAAATAAAACGCGTATGGAATGTTCTAAAAATTATTTTAATGATGTTTTTAAAATACAAATATTTATTCGGTTATTTTCTCGCCTTAATCCATAATTACATTTTTTTATCTTTCTTCCGTTCAATTCTATTATCTTTATAAAACCGGTTCGAATCTTGTTACCGCCCACTATGAAATTTCAGGTTTACACGTTTATTAAATTTATATATGTATTTTACCATGTAAAGCAATTTTTTTTCCATTTTTAAATGCACTTAATCAGAATACTAATATATTGTCTTGCCGGGCTCCGTAGCCGAGTGGTAGCGTCTCGGCTTTTCATCCGGAGGTCACGGGTTCGAATCCCGGTCAGGCAT